>NAPT01000379.1:0-27950 GCA_002927785.1 Cladonia uncialis
GAGTGCGGGAGGGTGGGGTTTGGAGTATCATATGTGAGGAAAGGCTGTCAGATACCCATGATTGCTATTTGGGGTTAAATAAACTTACGAGCAGTCTCTCTTTTGTTTGTTTCAGAGAAGAAAAGAAGCCTACCGCAGGCAGTCCTGTGTTCCCTTTAGTACACGCCGCTTGCCATGGTTATCCTCTGCGATTTTCATCTCGTAGCTGTGTCCTTAAGACCTTCCTCTGCTGCCGTCGACTCTGCTACGACATCAAGCATTTCCCATTTTTCGACGTAGGATTATCAAATTGACTGCCCATATCCTCTGGTGTCTCATCCATTCTTCGGGCGAGACGATGCATCACTCATCACCAGGGTGTCTCAAAAACTCAGGCAATCGCTCAAGAGCCGCCCAAACACTCTCCCTCCCTACAAGCAATATCAAAAAGTGTACAAATTATCTCCTCATAGCTCGATCTCGCGACGCAAATAGCCTGTGACATATTGCTTGGGCCAATGGAAGTCTTGAACATTTAGTCGAAAGTGACAGGCGGCTTCATCTCCATATTCGTGTCAGGGTTGCGAATGTCAAGTTCCCTTATCGAGCCCTCTAATTCAGTGCCATCAAGGTTGTCAAGGTTAGCTGGTACTTCCTAATTCTTCTTGATAGCCGCATCTAAAAAGACCGTGAGGCTTGAGTCCTTGGCTTGTTTCAACTCCTTTTTTCATTTCAGCCTGTTCCACAATTCCCACGCCCTGCCGTATCAGCCTTTAGACGAGCATCAAGCACCGACACAATCCAGATCACATTCCGGTATCAGTACGAATGTGTTAGGCTCTATCACTGTAGGGTAGGGCAAAAAGGAGTAGAATGTTGCCTCCGAAAGGGATCCAGATCCCGTGAACATGCCTCGAGACTTCGATCGAACTACCGAAAGAAGGGCCTCGGATGTTGATGAAGCTTCTCATCAGATCGTTAGCTCTCGAGCATTCGCCCTTATTGTAGTCTTTGCGCATCCAATCGGCGAATTTGTTCACATGCCTACTAGTCCGACAAACATCCTCTGGGGTAAGGATGACATCATCAATTTCGAGCATATCCTCTCTCTACGACCAAGTCCTTCCTCCGTAGGTCGACTATATTGGCATGTAAAGCGCAACCCAGCGGCTCCTAAACGTAGAAACCCTTCGTTATCTCCTTTGACGCCGCTTGCACTTGTCCGATAGAATTCGAACGACTCGGAGTAAAACCAGCAGTACCTCAGCAGCTGCTCAAACGGAGAGCAATTGAATAATTCACCCTCCAGATCTTTGTACTTGGCTATGGGAGCGCGTCAAGCAGCTTGTAGCGTACCGGCTCAATAGAGAGATCGCAGGATTTGGGGGTTAGCAGAGTTTGTTAAAGGTAATCAGGCAATCCTAGAAGCAAAGTAGACACAGAGGAATATATTCTATTGAATGCTTAGCGTACAACAGAACGCCGCAATTGAATATAAAAAAGATTGTAGGATTACATTACCTTGTGCGTGAGCCATCAAATGGCGTGTAGCATGATCCAAGATCTCCAGGACCTTCAGAGCCCTTGATACCTGGTCAGAATGTATACAATTGTAAGTTGCCTTAGGTAGGCACCCTAAGACTAGTCCTTTGTGGCCCCGGAAGCGGGGAGCTCTAGCGGGCCAAGCGCGGGATGACAGCCCTAAGACAATTTTTTCAGTCTACAGAATCTCCAAATTTATACAGCCTCACTACAACGTCGAAACCCTCCTCAAAACTGTATATCCATCGCCAGAAGAGATTTCATGAATTAAAACTTCACAAGATAATAGCGTGATGCCAGAGCGCGTGCACGTCCGCTTCGATGGCGAGTCCACGCCAGTGAAAGCTGGTCAAATTCAAGATGTTGAGAATGCTACGGATCGCTCTCACAAGGGCAAGAAGCGGAAGAGAAGACATGTAGATGAAACTGTGCCCAGTAGACCTGAAGTAGCTCCAAGTAAGGTTCTTGTTCAGAGGCCCCAACTCCCACCAGAAAGAAATACAAAGACTTTCCAGTCCGTGACTTCCAGAGTCAATCAATCATACAACCGGTTGAGCCAAGGTTCGCAAACGCAGAATTCTACACCGGAATCATGGAAGAAACCCAATGGCATGACAGACAAATTATCTCAGTCCCCATTGAAAGCTAAAGCAGACGCGCTTTGGCCGCTACGTAAAAGCCTTCCAGTCTGGTCACTTGCTCAAGAGATCCGTCAAGGTCTACGAGAACGTGATGTAATGTTGCTCGTTGGTGAAACAGGGAGCGGCAAGAGTACGCAGGTACCGCAGATTCTTACTACTGAATCATGGTGCAATTCCCGACCTGTTACCCTAGAAGACTCTAAGAAGACCGCGAGTGTGGGCGGGTGCATTGCTATAACGGAACCTAGAAGAGTCGCTGCTATCACATTAGCAAGAAGAGTAGCTGAAGAAATGGGCACCCCTCTTGGCTCATCAAGTCCGGCAAGTAAGGTTGGCTACTCTGTCCGTTTCGATAATTCGACTAGTCCTTGCACAAAAATCAAATTTCTTACGGAGGGGATGTTATTGCAGGAGATGTTGAGGGACCCTTGGTTGAAATCTTATAGTGCCGTCATTGTTGATGAAGTACATGAAAGAGGGGTTAATGTCGATCTAATTTTGGGATTTATGAGGAATATGACCACTGGTGGATTCGAGGGGAGGGGCGGAGTCCCGCTAAAAGTTGTAGTCATGAGCGCAACTGCTGAGATTGAACGTCTTGAAAACTTCTTTGAAGAGGGATATCTGACGAAGTCAAAGGATCTAGTGTCTGGACTATCTGTCACTAGAGATTCTGATAATGAGTCTGAATGGTCTGGTATATCAGATCCTAACCAAGAAGAGTCTCATGTGCCAGCTCAGCGAGATGCCAACGCATTTTCAGATGGGCTGGATTACAGATCAGAAGAGGACTCGGCCAGCGTCATAGGCCATAAGACTGGACAAGCAAACAGAGACGAACCCCGCAAATTGTCGACTCCTAATGGGAAAAAGACAAAGAACTCGCTGCTCCATGTGACTACATGCCATATTGAAGGCCGCCAACATCCAGTCAGCGTCCACTATACATCAGAACCCGTTCAGGACTGGGTCGATGCTGCCCTCCGCACAATATTTCAAATACATCACAAGGAGCCCATGCCTGGTGATGTCTTGGTATTCCTGACTGGACAGGAGACTGTCGAGTCTCTTGAAAGTCTCGTCACGGAGTACGCCCTTAGTCTCAGTCGTGATGTACCTAAAATGCTGGTTCTCCCTCTCTTTGCTGCCTTGCCCCAAACTGCTCAGCAACGAGTTTTCCAACCTGCACCACCAGGGACAAGAAAGATCATTCTTGCGACAAACATAGCTGAGACGTCGGTCACTGTTTCCGGCGTTCGCTTCGTGATTGACTGCGGCAAAGCCAAGATAAAGCAATTTCGGTCACGAATAGGGCTCGACTCACTGCTCGTAAAGCCCATATCGAAGTCTGCAGCTATCCAGCGTAAGGGGCGCGCCGGGCGAGAAGCGCCCGGTCAATGCTACAGATTGTATACGGAGGCATCATATCGTGAGATGCAGCAGAATAACACACCGGAGATTCTAAGATGCGATTTAAGCCATGCGATCCTAACTATGAAGGCCCGAGGCGTGGATGATATCATCAACTTCCCCTTCCTTGACCACCCGTCCCGAGATGCTCTAGAAAAGGCCTTACTACAGCTCTACCAACTGGGAGCTTTGACAGACTCAGGAACTATAAACGAAACCGGAGAGCAAATGGCCAAGCTTCCTCTCACAGTCTCTCTAGGCCGAGTGCTAATAGCAGCAGCGGAGCCCGAGTTCAATTGTGTCTCCGAAGTCATCGACATTATCTCCTGTCTCAGTGTTGAGAACATCTTCCTCAATCTTACATCAGAAGAAAAGAAAGAAGAAGCTGAATCCGCCAGGCGTGAGCTATATCGGAGAGAGGGAGACCACCTTACCCTACTCATAACGGTACAAGCCTACGCCACCGAAAACACAGACCGAAAAGCATGGGCAGAGAGGCACTTCGTATCTCACAGAGCTATGCAAGCAGTCATGGACGTACGCAAGCAACTGCGGGCTCAACACCAGCAAGCACAAACACTAAAACAGGAGTCACCTCATCAGCTTACGTCCGAGCGGGCAACTACCCTAGTGAAGTGTTTCCTAAAGGGTTTCAAGATGAATACGGCCCGCCTCATGCCTGACGGTAGTTACAAGACTGTGGTGGGTAATCAGACGGTCGCGATTCATCCTTCAAGCGGCTTGTTTGGGAAGAAAGTTGAGGCGATTATGTATAATGAGTTTGTTTTCACTACGAAAAGCTATGCGAGAGGGGTGAGTGCTGTGCAGATGGACTGGGTGGGAGAGGCGATGGGTGTGTAAATACGATTTGTGAGAGTAGTTGAGCCTGATGATGGATGAGGTATCGGGCTTTGGCCTTGAGCTTTGAGCGGCGTTCTAGTTTCACTCGCAGCAAAGATAATGCCCAATCAAGGCTCTATGGATATCGAATGTTTGGTTGCATTGAGAGATTCTACGATTGATATTAGTCCATCTGTGCTTGCTAATGTTTCGAATGATATCCTCCGTTGGTTCATACCTCGGATCTAGTGTAAGATACTTCATCCACCCAGTGCACGCCGTATCATCCAAACCCCCACAAATCTCGAAGACGACCATCATCCGTCGTCTCCACGCCTCGAAACCCCATCATCTACAGGACTTGACCTAAATAAGATCGCCTCTCCAGTCTCAAATATCTTCCAACTTATACACTTCATACGCAACTTCTTCATATGGATGCGCTCTTCACAACCGCACAAAGGTCAATATACATATCTTCTCCACTTCGTGATAGCAATGATTCATCTCACAAATGGATAGACTCACCTCTTCAACGCCTCCACAGCTCCCACCATAACATCCCTCCCCACGCACAGAACTTCCACCCTCATCTCCTCCACCCGCTCCAACTTTCCTACCTCGCCAATATTTGGCTGTGCGCCCTCGCTGGGCAAGAACTGCCCGATACCGGGTGACTCGAAGGAGACCATTGAGTACTTTCCCATCGGGTACGCACCAGCTCCTAGGTGTGTCACGTGAGCAGCTGTAGTGGTTCGTTAAACGGCTTGGCTTAGGGTAGGGCTACCTTTTGCGAAGATGGCGGATTTACATGCTTCGAGGGAGGAGTGAGGGACTGTGAAGATGAGTTTGTAGCGGGGTTCGGAGGATGGTGTGGACATTATTGTTGAATATCTACGAGGATTGGGGGTGTGGTAGTGGTGCTATCATATGATGGTCAGTCACTGTCATAAGCAAGAGCCAAGCATCAAGGCTTGAGTTCAGAGCTGCGTGCAAGGGTGGGCAAGCAGGAAGCTTCCTGCTGACAGCCACTCGTTTTCCAACAGGCTGAGCGCGCCCGTTAAAGGTTTGATAAGAGTGGTAACGTGGTGGTGTCGCAAGACCAACAGCGGGCGCATGATGCTCTGGTGGACGCATTTGTGGCTGCACGAATGCCTGCTTTGAAGATCGCCATTCCTTATCGATTGGCTGCTCACCCCCTCCCTTGCGCTACGTACGAATAGCTTGGTGCCAATTGACCGGCTTACCGAACGCAGGCCTGGACTTGATTTGCGTCACTATCGGTCCTCTGGCTTACGACAACCCCAACGCTAGCCCAGGATGAGGATGTGGGCAATGACATCGTGTATTCTGCTCCGTCTCTTTCTCCCTCCCCGTCTACCCGTCTACCCTTCCTACTTCTCGCCTTGGTATACTTAAAAGCTACCAAGCTTCTCATTTCAAGTCAAAGCTGTCGTCGACATGGCTCCAAGCTTGCCATTGCCCGCTGAGACGAGGAGACAACTTAACGAGGATGATCGGCGGTGGCCATTCAAGCTTGGAATGCGCGCTGTGGCCACTCTGTTCGCTTTTATTGCTATGATTTTGTTCGCTACTTGTACCAATTTGTCAAAGCAGAATTATGGTGGTAACGACTGGGTGGACGCGATGCCCTTGGCACCGGTATGTTCAGAATCCTTCAGAATCCTTGCAGCCTTATTGTTTCACGGTCGCTTTCACGGTCGCTTTCGCGCTTCTTGAAACAGCTGTAGCTAGTGCAATGTTCATGGATCTTGAAGGATCTCGTGCTAACAGGTTCTTTTGTAGGTCCTCCTTGCCCTTATCTACGATCCCCTGGTCATCTTTCTCACCATTTACTATCGCCATGGCCGCCCCATTCACCCTGGCTGGCACGTTGGTGTGGACCTCTTCGTCTGGGGCTTGGCCGTTCCCTCGATTGTATTCTCTATTGGCGACGGATGGTTCTGGTACTGGCAGCCTGTCCTACTCGACTTCGATGGCTTCGTGCCATGCGACGATTGGAACTTCTGGAGCTACCAGTGCAACCCACTCATTTACACCCTGGGGAAGATGGAGATTGCAGCCAATGTATTCCTAGGCTTGATCTTGTGAGTACCTCAACATGAGAAAGCTCAGTACAAGCGTGATTTCGCTAACCTACCTAGGATCATTCACTTCACACTATTTGTTTTCGCTTGTATCGCAACCCACAAGTGGCGGAAAGCTAGTAAGCGCGCTGCAACCGAGCGACGCAATATCGAGCTACAATACCACCGCAGCCCTGCAGAGCATATGGAGCAACAGCCGCCAGCCTACACTCCGTCATCAGCTGCCAGCCAGGAGGAGAATCCTTTCAAAGATCCTGTACATAACGCAGGTCCAAGTGAGGATGAGAATCCCTTCAAGGATGCGGAGCGTGGCACGGTGAAGTACTCTTGATGTTGTAATGGATAATGGAGAGCCAGTTAGATCGGTTCAGAACGAATAGGGTTCTGAAAGTTTGGGCATCGATGGGAATCGTGATTACGATCTGGCGTTCGGTGGCATCTCGGTGTTGTGATATCACCAGCGCAAGCAGACAGATTATATCTGAACATGTATCAAATGTATCTGAATGATCAGGCTTATGAGATGTAGGTAAATACGCATGAGAAATTGAACCCTTTTCGAATCGTTGATCATCATACTGCCTCTGTAGTCTCGCTCGTAGCAATACAGACCAATTCAAAATCACTTGCATCCCCAACGTGCACGGGCTTCCCTGAGTATCTTAGATAACCATTCGATGCAGTATGAGGTAGCTTGTTTGTGAAGGAAGGATTTGACGGAGGTGTACCCTTGTCCATGAGTTAATCTGGGGAAGGCGCTAGCGGCGTGGGCTTGCTTTTGGCAGGAACGTTTCTCAACCCTCCATATGCAAGGTCTGCAACGCTCACCCTCGGCCTCCATATCTACGCGATAGAGAATAATTGGTTGAGCTTACAGCAGAGTTAAACGTCATGAAATTCACTTAACATGTGCAATCCCTCTGAATCTGCCCTCCCACCATTCATAACACTCTGAACAATGGCTACGCCTACACCGAACGGGCAACTAGCTCGCCATACAGCTAGTCGACCTTTAGTTCTCTCCATGGCAAAGGTCCTCCTCATGGGCCTCCTACCTGTCATACGCGCCATACCAATGTCCCTTAACCCATTCCACGTGCTCGCCGAAGACAGCGAACCTCCCATGTCCCCACAAAAACCTACACTATGGATCTACCTTGCCGTAGCTATCGCCTTGGTACTTCTAGGAGGAGCATTCGCCGGTCTTACGATTGCTTTGATGGGCCAAGTATGCTCCAACCAATATTGTAAGCTTAGGGGCAGGAAACACGCTAACAGGGTCTAGGACGAGATCAATTTACAGGTCATAAAGACGTCTGGAGAGGGTTCGGAGAGAAGCCATGCGGCGAAGGTGCTGAGATTGTTGAAGAGGGGGAAGCATTGGGTTCTGGTCACGTTGTTGCTAGGCAATGTCATTACGAATGAGACGCTGCCTATTGTGCTGGATCGGTCTCTGGGCGGTGGATGGCCTGCTGTGCTGGGTAGTACGGTCTTAATTGGTATGCTAAGGCTATTCGTCCCCCATCTCAGTTGGTGGATCCTGACTAGCCCTAGTTATCTTCGGTGAGATCATTCCTCAATCGATCTGTGTCCGCTACGGTCTACCAATTGGAGCATGGATGTCGCCTCTCGTCTTGATTCTTATGTATATACTTGCGCCAGTAGCATGGCCTACTGCGAAACTCCTCGATAGGCTTCTGGGAGAAGACCACGGTACAACATACAAAAAGGCTGGGTTGAAAACACTTGTGACATTGCACAAGAGCCTCGGTGAAGCTGGGGAGCAATTGAACGAGGACGAAGTCACAATTATCAGTGCAGTCTTGGACCTGAAAGCGAAAGCTGTTGGGGATATCATGACACCAATGGACAACGTCTTCACTCTATGCGCGGATACTGTACTCGATCAAAAAACCATGGAGTATATTGAAGGCGCAGGCTTCTCGCGAATACCAGTCCACTCACCCGAGAATGACCAGAACTTTGTTGGTATGCTGCTCGTTAAGATTTTGATCACATATGATCCGGAAGACTGCAAGAGAGTCAGGGACTTCGCCTTAGCTACGCTGCCGGAAACAAGAGCTGAGACTAGCTGTTTGGACATTGTCAATTTCTTCCAGGAAGGCAAATCTCATATGGTTCTAGTTTCGGAGTACCCAGGGGATGACCATGGTGCGCTAGGCGTTGTGACCCTGGAGGACGTCATTGAAGAGCTTATTGGCGAGTAGGTATACCTCTATTCAATTAGAGGAATCTTTTACTAAATGGTATGCAGAGAGATCATCGACGAGTCTGACGTCTATATTGACGTGCAGAAAGCCATTCGTCGTACCAATGTGGCACCCAAATACAGAGTCCCCAACAGAGTCCCCAAAGGCAAAGTTGTCACAGATCCAGACGACACAATCGCCGACGTGGAAGAGAATCTCATTGATCTAAGCGAGGATAACAAAGAGCCACAACAGGCCATGCGCCGGCATCCAACTAGCGACGGCCATACCGCTCGAGTGAATGGAGTGCTTTCCGACCTCGACAGCTCACCGAAGGTGCAGAGCGCTCTACGACGCACTTCAAGCGCCGCATACGGTTCCGATCGTGAGGGTCCAGAGAGAAGAGGCTCGAAAGGAGATGGGCACGACAAATTCAAGAATCTGGGGCCATCGAATCTTGCCAGTAGGCCTCGACAGACGCGCTACAATACAGTGAAGATTAAGCCTGGCGGCGGCCTGGCAGATGGTACCAGTATGCGATCGCAAGATACCCCTACATCTGTTACACCCCGAACACAATCAATCACAGCACAAGGAGGCATTGCAGCCCAGGGAGGCATTGGTGCCGGTCTCGTCGGTGCCGGTAAAGACGCAAAAGACGGCGTACTCGCTCTGCAGGCAGGATACGGCACCATCAACTCCGGCTCACCCCCAAGCCCCAAAAACTCACGCAGAGGCAACCTAGCCGCTCTCGCCGAGAACGGCACGGAGGGGTCACGCAAGCCCAGCCCGGAAGATCACCGCTCGGGGCTAAAAGAAAGTTCACGCACAGCATCCCAGGACACAGTTGGATCCATGCACTCGGGAGTCTTCTCCCCCAAAACGAAACGAAGACCAGCTCGGTCGGGGAGTATAACTGAGAATATCATCGATGCTGGGGGATTTAAGAAGACTGTTCTGGAAATGACGAGTAGCTCCGACGACAACGAGAACGGAGGCGCTACGATTCAGGACGAGGGTGCGTCTGATGGGAATGGTAGTGAGGGAAAGGAGAATCATAAGAATGGATCTTCGGCCAGTGGGGGAAAGAAGAAAAGGAGGAGGAGGAAGAGAAAGGGAGGCGAAGGGGCGGGAAATGCGGAGAGAGAGGCGTTGTTGAGGGATCGAAGGGGTTGAACGCTGCGAGGCCCTATTACCTGTATTTTTATTAGAAGGCATGAACTTCCATCGTGAGGACTCAAAGTGAGTTTGCGGGCGGTTCATCAATGTTCTTACAAGAGGGAGGTTTTCTGCCTGAGCGGTACTTATTGATCGCTTCATCACTTGCGGCAGGCATGGAAAAGTACGATAGGCATGGCATGGATTGTATATAGACCTGGCATTCGGGTTTCTTTATTGTTATTAGCTCTGCTCGTTGGAGCTTTACGGTTAAACTAGATACCTATCAATACGCTAATCCAGAAGGCGAGTATCTTGGGTTGAGAATTTTGATACCAGCTCAAGCGTTGTGTTTTAGGTCTACACTTGGCTGCTAAGGTATGTTTGCATGGCTCTCGTAGAATAGCACCACTTGAAAAGGTTTGTTCTTCTACTTGTCGCTCCTAGATATGATTCCGTCTCTAGCAATATAATTTATGATTCTTTCTAATCTAGATGAGAGATGTTCGCAGACTTGTGAAATGGGTATCAATGACAGGAGGTCGGTCCGTAGGAACTTCTGTTACCAGTACCTAGACAAGAGATGTTCGCAGACTTGTGAAATCCGTATCAATGGCAGCCAGTCGATCCTGAAAATTGCCGTTATGAGTAGCTCACTGTCATGGGAATCTTATCCCTTCGACTCTAGGGAGTTGACAAAATTGCAATCTGCGATATCCACCGCCGTTATTGAATCTCCTACCACAAGATATTTTCATGTAGGGCGTAGGCTAGGAGATGATCCTTGACAGAAGATCCAAAATGCCTTGTACCAATTATCCAGACACCTGGAGGGGAAATTCAAAATCTTCAAATACAACATCGCCGAGATCAACGTACATCTTCTGTGAAAGTGTGTGAGTACCAATTTTCATACGCCTGGAGGGGAAAATTCAAAATCTTCAAATACAACAGCGCTGAGATCAACGTATATCTTCTGTGAACGTGTGCGAGCAGCATCATAATGCCAACTTATAAGTCTAACCCTCCGAAATTGTTCTGGAGTATCTTCCTCCTCCCCCTTCAGGGCTCTAAACCCTCGGTGTTGGATGTAGTTTTCCATTGTTGCAATCGACCAGGATGGTGAGAACAGTCCTTTGAAAGTGCGTGGATACCACCGACTACAGCCTCTACTACAATACGTTAGTACATGAACAATTGAGGGGGCTAGACTGTTGTACCATTTTATGTAGGATTCCCCATCATTTTTGTTTTTAGGAGACGGAAAGTCGCACCTTGGGCAGATTATGGCTTCGAACAAAAGGCGCTCAAAGGTCATGTTCATTTCGATGTGCAGACCAGGAAGACAGCATCGTCTAAAATCAATCGTCCGTTCAATGTCCTTTGTTTGAGTGTCGGATTTTAAAGCGTACTATTTTCGTGTGATCTTTCGATGTCCTGGACACTGGCGGAATCGTGCCTCAAGCACAGTGTCGAAAACCTGATACATAAGCCAAATGAACAAATGGGGTACCTAAACCTAATCTCACCTGCCAGGAGTCAATGGATTCTAGATGGAAAGGCGTGACTCGCCGAAGAGCGTCCTCAAGTATCACAGGATCCTGCGTCCAGCACTTGTCCAACTGAGCCGGTATTCGGGCCTGTAGCACAAGGATGGCGTTATAGGTCATGATGTTGATGCGCCTGAGAGGCCAGACCAGTTAGCCGTCAACGAGCCTTATGGGCAGGCAACACAAAATTGTGGGCGGACCTTATTGTCTGCAAGGAGGAGATAATCTGCGCTCCAAGTTTGCTCAGGTAGTCCCTAACGCTTTATTCAGCTCGTGGCTCTGGATGTGAATGTAGCTCAACCCACACATCAATTCTTGAGGCTAGCTCCTGAATGCCCGAGACCGCTTTCTGGAGCATGATCCACATCTGCCCTATACGACTTTCTATACACGTAAGAATATTTGTTTGTTTAGCTGAAGTGGTTGCAGATGCTCGGTCGGATATTTCTAGCCGGGACTGAAGGTCCGTCTTGCTCAACTTAGAAAGGTGCCTTCTAAAGTCAATCCATGGGCAACACGCTTATGTGGACTAGGATACATACCGGGCAGCCGAGGTTAGAAGCATATTGATGAAGATGCAGTGCGCAAGAAGCTCCACCCTAAATTTTGGCAGGCCATCCTTCTCAAATGCCTGCCAGATCTCAGCTTCGAGGTCGTATCTCTGAATTTGTTACTCGGGCCTCCAGCCTGCAGACTCCTCTCGAACTTCTTTGCCTTTCCTTGTATTTCATGATGCATTCCCGACATTGCTCCACGCATTGATTGCCAGTCCGGTCTAGTGCGTCCAGCTCGCCAGAGCGATTGAACGTTATGAAGATCTCCTCGACTTGTCAGAGTGCATGCTCAAGGCTTGAAAGTTCGCGAGTTATAGCTTGGTATTCTGCTGATGCTCCGCGGCTATCGTCGAGCGACTTCGCAAGGTCCTTTATGAGAAGGCTGAGGGTGATGATGTCGCCAACGGAACCGAAGGTGATGGGCATTGCGGATAGTAGGTGCTTTGGTCACGATCGAGGTCAAGGTTGAGAAGTTTTCGTCAGGCAGCGAGGAAGGTGGCTTATCTAGCGGGCATTACAGTGTGGAAGTGGCTATGCAGGCCTCATGAGTGACTGCGGTAGGAGCATTGTCGGCCTTGGCAGAGACGTACCTGCCATGATTGGATGGCGTGTTTGGCATTGGATTTCAAGGGCGAAGTGACGCAAGCAGTTGTAACGTATGAAGTATTTGGAGTGTGCAGCGAGCTTGTGAGAGCAGCCTTAAGATTATAAGATGTAAATTGTTGCAGTGCGCTAACGCTACCCATGATAGCTTTACAATCAGAAACTGGGGGGCCAGAGCATGACTGCCATGCAGGGAATCATTGAAGTACACCCCGAAGTAGAACCAATGCTATGCTGCGTAATCATGCCCTGTCGTCTTATCATTCAAACATTGCCTGCACTAAAATCAGCAAAACCTTCGCTGAACAATAACGTTATCTTGAGTATCAGATCATACCAATGACCACCATAAACCTCAACCTTCCATCTCTTGAACCTCTTGCTCCTTCACCATTGCACTCATAACCACACAAGCCATCATCTAAAACCATGGTACTGCTCTTCCAGCCCCAGCTTTGACTGAAATTGAACAGATCTGGTGCGCTTTCATACACACTAAGCATCCTACCACCCTTACTAGGACTATAGATTTTGAAGTAGGTCTTGATGGTAGGCCTTCCATCGACATACGTAGGTAGAGTAGGAAAGCTGTTGTGTGTGGATTTAGACTCGCGATTATTGCCATAGATAGGATCTGGATTTTCATCGTCGGAATCGTTTAGTGAAGAAGCATTGTAAGCGTGATGCGTGGGTGATTGGGATGACTTAGTCAGTGATGAAGTATCATCACGAGTGCCACCGCCACCTCGAAGGAGATTGCTGATTGCTGTCGCTCGCGAAGGTTGCTCTGTGGCAATCAAAGTTGAATCTGGATCGGTGCCGGAAGTGCTGGTATCTTCGTCCAGTAAGTCTCCTCGTGACTGTCGACGATTGCGATTGTTGCGCCGCATAAGCATCTCCATCTGGCCAATGCGTTCGTCAACACTACTGGTGTGTGTATCTTCATGACCTTCTTTCTCTTTAGCTCGGTGCAAGTAGACGCCTAATTGGGTGTTCTTTGTTGTCTCGACTTTCTGGATATAGACATTCCACAAACTACCAGCATACCAGACTGTACGCGAGTAGACTCGTTTCTTTTCCTTGAGATTTCGTGGATTGGGAAACTCTGCTGCGAAGCGGAAAGGCGGGTAATGGGTGTAGGAGACAGGTGGGATTGGCTCGTTCTGATCAGCTGTTGATGGTCGCTCGTTTGCGGAGGCTGTGAAATCCGATGCCCACTGAACGTCCACTGGATCAATGGAAGCCGAAAGACGGGAAATGAAGGGCCGACTCGTACTTGGAGCGGCGTACAGCGAGGTATCTGGATTTGCCCCTGTAACGGAGGTCGAGTCGACATTGGGAATCCAGAACTTGCGTGGCTTTCCATTGCCGTCCCAGCTACCAGATTCCATCTCCTCTTCATCCTCTTGATCCTCGTACGTGCCTGTATCACGCTGCTTTCCCTTGCCGTTGGAGACCTCACGCGCTTCGACTTCTTCCTGAGATTGAGCTTCTTGGCTTTCCACGGACTCGTGACTAACTCCAAGTTCCAAGCTAAGCTCCGGAGCATTGACGACTCTCTGACGGAGTTCCATCTGCATCCACAAGGCATCATTGATCACTTTCTCGGGCATGAGGGGCAGTCCAAGCACATCACGCTGAGTCCGAATTTTTTGCAATTGCTCAAAGCTTAAATGGATGTAGTGAATACCTTCATCGAGAAGGACCAGCAGAGCTGCAATATCAGGATTGGTGTACAACGCTAGCCATGAATCGTACGCTTCAGGAATTTGCCGACCAACATGTGTTGAATTGCTTCGGTACACTTTATCGAAGCGTATGGCAAGAAAACTCATGGAATCCGATGGTGGTCGTTTAGGCTTTCCGTTGGCCTCAAACAGACCAGCCTCAATCGCTTGTAGCTTCAATTTCCGATCCAAAACTCTTTTGGCAAGGGCCCATCTTTCCCATTCACCGGGAACGAAGAATCCATCACCACCAACTATTTCTCTAGTTATCTCGCCCGGTATATCGTCCCAGAATCTGAGAGGCATTTCCCAGCCCTCCCGGCAGAGCATGGCTTTCGCCGTAGCCAGGATACGGTCCCCATTCTTTCCGTAGTAATTACTTGTAACGAGTCGTATCAGAGAGCCTATCTTAGCTGGGGTCATCTGACGGAGAATTGATGTCACACTGGCATCGATCAAGTCTGCCATCTCCAGCCAACAGCCTGTGGCAAAGAGCCCAATGGCCTCCCTGTCCTCTTCGGAAGGGACATTGCACCCATATAGTCTCTTTAGAGAGAGCTCAAATGCGGCTTGTGTGATGTTGGAGTCAATTTCATCGGGGTGTATGGAGATTTCTTTGGATGAGCTTTCAAACCACGGTTCTGAAAGAGCGGACGCAAAGAACGGCGCTCGATCGAGTAATAGCCTATGGAGAGGATATCGAGTGCCGAAAGCATGCACCGTAATGTCAGAGTGTCTACCACTCAGCAACCCACGGTTGTAAAGATGGTGTGGTAGGGGTGCTGTCTCGGCTGAAGAAGCCCTTGTATATGCGGTACCGCTCGGGGTCCTAATGTATGATGCATGCCTCGAAGCTGTAGGGGTAGCCTCGTGGCCAGCAAATAGGCGTGTCAGCGCCGTTGGTGTGCTCGTTCCTCGTCGTTCTGTCGACGTCGTCGACTCTACCGGTATAGATGGATCATCCACATCCTTCTCAGCCCTTGGTATCCTAGTCTTACGAGATAAGGACTGAGTATCACTCTGATAGTGGACAGCCTTCCTGCTGCTACTAGGATTTGATATCGTCAAGGCCGACAATGGGTGGGGTGAGTGCACTGGGGATGGAGAGCTCATTGACGCTTGTGCTTGATTTGAGGAGATAGACGATGTGGGTGGGCCGGAGGAGAATATTGATCGGTTTGGGGTATTGAACAAGGATGGCTGATTTGTTGAGGGGCCAGGAACAGTGACGTGACTTGGAGCAGCTAGATCAAGCTCCGGGGCTGAATTGGGTTGATGTCGTGGTGGTGGACGAGGCGAGAAGATGGATGCTTCAGCTATGCCAGGTGAGGGAGAATCACGAGCAGGCGTTGACGAGGGGAAGCTCCACGTAGGAATCTGAACGTGAGGAAGATGGCTGGAGTGATGGGTGTTCAAATCAGCAAGGAGGTCGTGTATCCCATGTGACGACACCTCTGGCTCATCTGCTGACTCTACCATGTTTGGAAATCGCATCGAAGAGTGTCCAGCCTTCTGGCAGGCAGGATCCGCGTACTGTGGTAGATCGGAAGGAGCGCTTTAGAACAATGTTGAATGCTCCGATGTTGCACCGTTGGCCCATCGGGACTATCGAAGTTGTGATAGGCAGGCTGTGCTGTCTGTAAAGCTTGACCCTGACCTTACTGGTGGGGGTTGAGCCGAGCTTGCCCTAGAACTAGACCTAGATCTCCTGATAGAGCTAAACCGCGTCATTTGCTAGCAGCAGGATTGTATCACCATAAAGTAAAATTCTATTGCCGCTAGATAATCTCTATTTTGACGTGCCTGCATTAGGATTATTAATTCGATTGTAGCTTCGTAAGAATGTTATAAATGTCCATGAGACTGTCTCTCGCTTTCTACTTCTGTATATAATAATAGAGCTTGCAATTGACTTTTCTCTTCCCCAGAAATTCCACTCCATTGACCAATCATGCCTCAATATCATCATAACGTTGTGGAGTCTAAGCAACAGGACTTCACAGGCCAGAACATTGTCAATGAACCAGCCAAAGGGATTAGCTATTTTACTCCTGCCCAGGTTCCCCCTGCAGGTACCGCCTCAGATCCACAACCTAATGGCGCCCCAATTCCAAAGTTGTTCCAGCCTCTCAAGCTGCGAGGCGTGACGTTGCAAAATCGAATCATGGTACGCTTTTCTCCAATTGGCCATGGCGGACCTTGCTTTAACTCCATTGTAGCTTTCTCCATTGTGCCAATATTCTGCAGAGAACGGCCATCATACAGCATGGCACTTCACCCATTTGGGCGGTATTATCCAACGTGGTCCAGGGCTCACAATGGTCGAGGCCACATCAGTGACTGCAGAAGGCCGAATCACACCTGAAGACTCAGGACTGTGGCTTGACTCACAAATGGAACCCTTGAAAAAAACCGTGGAATTTGCGCACAGTCAGGGTCAGAAGATCGCCATCCAATTAGCTCACGCTGGGCGTAAAGCATCCACCGTTGCACCATGGCTGAGTCCCGGAGATGTCGCTACTAAGGAGGTATGCGAACACATACTCGCCATTATCATAGAAGACCTAATATTATAACAGGTGAACGGCTGGCCCGACAATGTCTATGCCCCAAGCGCCATCGCGTACAGTGACAGATTGCCGCATCCCAAAGAGATGACGAAAGCAGATATTGAAAACGTGAAGGAAGCATGGGTTGCCGCTGTTAAGCGGGCACTTGCGTGTGGCTTTGACGCAATTGAAATTCACAACGCTCAGTAAGGGCTGAAATCCCAGTATATCAAAGAACCAAGCTCACCACGGGTCCAGTGGATACCTCCTGCATTCTTTCGTTTCTCCTGCAAGTAACCATCGCACGGATGAATATGGCGGCAGCTTTGAAAATCGGACGCGTCTCACGCGCGAGATTGTTGAATTGACAAGAAAAACTATCCCCAAAGATATGCCACTATTCCTCAGAATCTCGGCAACAGACTGGCTTGATGAGGAGCCCAGTATCAAGGAGAGCTGGAAAGTTGAAGATACCATAAGACTAGCAGAAATACTGGCGGATCTGGGAGTCGATCTTCTGGACGTGAGTTCAGGAGGGCTGCACCCCAAGCAGAAACTCAAGACTGGCCCAGGCTATCAAGCTCCTTTCGCAAAGGCTGTCAAGGAGAAATTGGGCGACAAGCTGGCCGTTGGCACCGTTGGTTCCATCACCAATGGCAAACAAGCGAATCAGCTTCTCGAGGAGGGTTTGGACTTGGCCATCGTGGGTAGGATGTTCCAGAAGAACCCTGCTATCGTCTGGACTTTTGCTGAAGAGCTGGGGATTCAAATTAACGTAGCTAACCAGATTCGCTGGGGCTTCGGCGGAAGACCTGGTGCTCCGAAACAAAAAGGGAAAATATAGTGCTGACTGGGAGCATATACATATGGAGACTTAAGTTAGCAACTTCACATATCTCGTAGCACCTATGTGACTTCAATTAAGAGTGATAGAATCTTTATTTATAGCGATAAAGTAGCACGAATACAGGCGCACAAAAAATCCATGAATGACCAGAAGGAAACGCACGAAAGCACATCGAAAGCTGTAGGTACCTTAGCCCTGGGCTAGCTCTATCCTACCCAAAAGGCCTTAAAGCCAGGACCAAAAAGTTCAACATCATCACCCTCTGTTAGCAAGATATGAACACCACAAGCTCTTCAGCAATTTCGCATATTCTAATCTCTCCATACACCTATCTCCCAACTTTTTGAGCTGTTGCAACTATCCACCTAACCTCGTCTGTCTCTACCCTCCACGCTCCTTGACCTCCATCTCCAGCAGCCTCTCCTCCACAATCACCACCCCTCCTCACAACGATGGACCACTCGCGCGACCCCTGCCCCTGGGTAGCCCTCAGCGATTTCGGTGGCGCCTTCTGCATGGGTGTACGTCTGCCCTCCCCTTTCTCCTACCCATCCTCTTGGCCCCCCAAGCTCTCCTTCATATTACCCTTTATCCCTTCCCACCATTTCCTACATACCTAACTAACGAAAGAACAGGGCATCGGCGGCGCAGTCTGGCACGGCGTGAAAGGCTTCCGAAACTCTCCCTACGGCGAACGACGCATCGGCGCCGTAACAGCGATAAAAGCGCGAGCACCAGTCCTGGGGGGCAATTTCGGGGTATGGGGGGGATTATTTTCAACGTTTGATTGCGCGGTCAAGGGGATACGGAAGAAGGAGGATCCGTATAATGCTAGTACGTTTCCCTAGAAAGTATGCCAGGATTTGAGAAGATGGGGAATGGAAGGCGGAGGGGGTTTTTGTATGGGACAAGGACAGGGCTAATACTTTGGTGTGATATAGTTATCGCAGGTTTCTTCACCGGCGGCGCGCTCGCAATCCGCGGCGGTATGAAAGCAGCACGGAATTCAGCGATCGGATGTGGGATTTTACTTGCGGTGATAGAAGGGGTGGGGATAGGGATTCAGCGGATGATGGCTGAGAATACACGATTAGATGTACATCTCTCCCTCTCCTCCTAACCCCTTTCCTTACCTGCAACTCAAGCGATCCTAACCACCTCTCCTTTTCCCATATAGTTACCAGCGCCTCCCCCTCCCTCACCGGCCCCAGCCTCATCAACAGACTCCGGCTCCCCAATGCTCGCATGATGAACCCATCCACACTTTCGCAAACTATACTCCACTCAGCCAGCATATGGCGCATTTATATTGCCAAGGAGTTGGAATACTACGGGTCTGTTCTACTTGTACTAGATGAGGAAGGGCATTTGCATAGCGGGTTGATCTGTCATTGATGTAAATAAGAATGCGTGTTCTGGCTCCGGAGCTCTTAAACAGCGTTCGCTGATAGGATGGGTTTTACGGGCGTAGAAGGATTTAATTGGTGGGAAACTTGAATGAATGGAGATTTGATACATTTGTGCTACGCATGAACCCTCCCTACTGTTCGAGGTTCTCCGATTTTGACGCCTAGTGCCGGAAGAGGTCAATGCGAAAGCGAAGTCAGCGGCCCTAACGAATGCTATTCTACGCTGGACTCTGGAAACATGTGATATTTTCGGAAAGATGGTACAGGATATATTACAGATCTATGAACTTGAGTTCGTTATATACAAAAGAATCATTGCCTGTGTCTACCCATACAAGGGGAAAACACACTCTCGTGATGCAACAGCATGTAGTCACCAACTACAGAAAGCTCAGAGTCACCACCCCTCAACCGGCCTCATTCTCACGCTCACTCCCTCCTTGGGCCTCGTAGTAATCCCCCCCTTAATCTTCATCTTCGCTGGGTAATCCGGATCTTCAAATTCAAATTCGAACGTGCCAACCAAGGCGGCCAGCAAAATCGCAAACTCGGCCAGCGCAAACTGCTTGCCGATACAAGACCTTGGTCCCGCCAAGAATGCCAGATTTGCGTAAGCGCTTTCAGCTCCTCCTCTGTTCGCTTGACCAGGCGCCATCCACCGTTCGGGATTGAATTTTTCGGCATCAGGACCCCACATCGACACAGCGGTGTTGACGGCCCATGGTGGGATTATAATTTTGGTACCTTTGGGGACAAATTGGCCTTGGAGGGTTGTGTCATGTGCGGCTTCCCGCAGAGTGAGAGGAACGATGGCCCAAAATCTGAGGACCTCCTGGCATACTGCATGTAGGTAGTGACATTGACTGAGCAGTCCCGCTGTTATCGTTTCCGAATCGTCGTCAATGCTCGGAAGATGAGTACGGACGTCTTCGCGTAGGCGGCTTTGTATCTCGGGATACTGGCAAAGCGAGTAGAATGCCCATGTCAGAGCTGTTGCCGTGGTCTCGTGACCAGCAGCGAGGAATGTCATTGATTGGTCAACAAGATTATCGGTAGTGAACTGCCCTGATTTGATGGCCACGGACAGTATGTCTTTGTCAGTGGAACCCTGGAGTCTCGGCTCTTGCACCTCTTTTTCCGTGAGCTTGAGCTTTTCTTGCTTTCCGCTTATTAACTCCCGGCAAACCTTTCTAATCGTCTTCGCAGCTTCGGCCATTGTCTCATTATGTGCGAGGGGAAGAGAACGCACAAACCACAGCGGCAAGAAGAAACTCATCAGGCCAGCGAGCTGCTGGCCACCTGTTGGTTGGAAGAGTTTTTGATATGTTCTGTAAAGCTCAGAGTCCGGATTGGCGATAGCATCGAAGTTTTTATCCATTCCGGCGATGCCAATGACGTCCAGAGTAGCGCGACTTGTCCAAGTACTGATCTCAACGACGGGAGCATCGCTGAGGCTCGTGATTGTTCCTTTGCTTTCATTTTCGATCCACGAGGTCAACGTACGAACCAGCTTGCCGGATAAAGCCCAGAAAGTAGGATGTAGGTCTCTGATATGGCGGGTCTCAAAGGCCGGATCCAGTGATCTACGTTGCCTCTAGACATAACAGATGTCAGAAACAGATTACCCACGGCTCCAAAGTTGTCATACCTTGTGCTCTTCTCCCTCAGCCAAAAGAACACCAACCCCTAGAATTCTCGACAACCCATGCCTTGTCATAGCTGGCTTTATGAAATCGTAACTTTTGGTTGACAAGATTTCTTTATATGCTTCATGGGTCGTTGGCAGGATTCTCTCTTGGTTCAATAAGGCCCTATATCTAATCAATCCATCATTGGGGACCTCCTTAAACCACCGTCGTTGGGGATGGCCGGTGGGCTCTTTCGATATGGTTGCAAAATGGCCGTTCAGAAATGACGCGCCCTACCACCCAGTTATTAGGACAATGCACGCATGAGACTCGAATGTCGTACTCACCGGTGGTTCAGGTAAATTGCGTAATGGACTGATGAAGCGTGGCCATATTATGGCCTGCCATACAATAGCAGCGATGCATTCTACTAGGAATACCAGAAGAAAGGTTGCTACAAAGTAAGACGAAGGAGGATACTGAGGAGCAAGCCGCAGAAGGCCAAAGGAGCCGGCAAGAGAGCTTATGGTGATGAGTTGCCAAGGGACATCCATGATGAAATTGACAGACGCTCGAAGCCTATGGTATCTTAGAGGATCAAGGGCTGGAGGGTCAGATATTGTCGTGTTAGCCAAGTGATGCAGATAAAGGTAGAATGGTGAGTACGGATAGTGACCTGAGTACGGGGTAGAAACAGGCTGCAGAGGATCGAATACTTACAGCTGTGATATGCGCGTTCGTATACTCTGGGGGTACACTCATTCTCCGCAGGAAGTGGATTGCACGATTGTTCGTCCGGCATGAGGTCGCATTTAAAGAATAGTTTGTAGCCTACCTTTGGTAAGGCCACCATAAGAGAGCCACGAGGCAAGTGGGGTGGGCCGACTCGAAGCGTCATCAGATACCCGGATGTCGGAGAAAACGGGTTCCGTGACCCCGTTAGCGGGTTTCGGCCAATTAGATGCTCCGTATCCCTATAGTTAGCCCGCGTTCCTGCATACCTTGGTAATAAGCCGTTCTGACAATTTCCTTGGCCAGCAAGTATTCGAGTGTCGGAACATCAGAGAACGAATCCAGTGGAGTCAATGAGGGGTTATATCACATGCATATCTATAATTCTATTGTTGACGTCTATAAGAATATCGTACATATGCATCAGTATATCCAAGACCCGACAAATATGGTCGTTGCATAGATTGTCATCAAAGAATATTGGAATTCGAAATAGCCGTTGGAGAGCTTATTACGGATGTACTTTGAGGACTCTTTGGGATAGGCCACATTTGTGATCGGATCTCGCTCGAGCAAATCTTCGTTATCCGCAACGGTAGGGGGCTTGAGCGCGTAGATAATCGGCGTCCAAGTTGCTGAGACATACACCAACCAAGATACTGGGGGCCAGAAAGCATGTGTCAGGAGACAGATCAATCTTTTATCCGAGGTTGGTTGCCTGCTACATCTCACAGAGCTAAGAATAACTGCGGCGAGAACGAAAAGGATGTATGTCAGATGGAAGCCACCAAGGTAGTTCCATAGTATCACTTTGAGTCTTTTAGAGACTGGTGCTCGTTCTCGAGGGTCACGCTCTTTCAACTCAGATTTGAGGCTTCCCGTAGGTTTGAAAGATGTTGCTTGACCACCAAGCCAAGAGGGTAAAATGAATACGCGTAGCATCGTAATGGCATGGTCTAGACGGAGATAGTCAGCCTCTGATCTTGCTCAGGCTCAAGTGATAATGACATACATGGTGCCATCCACACTATCGCTCTGGTTCCCCTTTGTCCATTTCTATACCCAGCTGGCAAGAAAAGAGACAATTCGCAAATTCGATTCAGTGTAAATGCGAGCCAACATCCTCGAATCAGCCACCTTAGTTGATCGTCGGTTGCATATGCCACCATCCTCCCTCCAGATATCAGCACTCCTGGCAACGAGAACATAGATATGGTAAGGAAGATGTTGAAGAGAGTGACGATGGCGTACAGGAGGCCAGATATACGTTGGGGAAATGTCAACCTGCGTGTCTCCGAGCCCCATAGCGAGAAACGGAGCCGTCCTGCAGCTTGTATTGTACCAACCGTCTGCCATGAGTGTCAGCAAAGCAGATAGGTGGGGTAACTGCGCAGAATGGTTTACCCATCTAGTCCTCTGCTTGATGTGACTTCCGTAATCGCCAGGAACTTGTCCGTACTGGAGACCCTCATGAATATATGCTGTTCGCCATCCTTGACCGAGTAGAAGTGTAGAGCACAAGACATCCTCAGCAACTGAACCCTCTGGTATCTGACCGATAGTATTGAGCGCACAACGGCGAACCACGTATCCAGATCCAGTGCACCAGGCGACCCCCAAAGCGTCCTTGATCGGCTCCGAAATGTGAGCAAAGAAGTCTAGTCCTTGATAGAGAGGGTCGTTTGGTGGAACGTTGTAGAATAGCTTCTGAGAATTAGCATACGAATGCGTGTCCAGTTCAGGTATCAATGATGTACCTGAGGAGGACAAGCCAGCCCACAACTCTCATCAACAAGCATGTGAGGTAAGATTGCCCTCAGCCATTCGGGTTGAGGAATCATGTCAGCGTCCAGCGCTGCAACAAATTCCCCTACCTCGCCGTTCGTGGTCATAGTCTCCCTGAGACCAAAATTTAGGTTGCCAGCTTTGAAATGATGGGGCACTCCTGGAATCTTCTCTCGTGTTCGGTAATACAGATTTGGGTATTGCTGATTGAGTGCGATTATCGACCGGAATAACGAAGAAGATCTGCCGTCGTCCAGGACGAAGACGCGGAAACGGTCGGCTGGATAGTCTATAGAGCATGCAGCGCGGACGGTGTTGAGTATTGTATCTTCATCTTCGCCGCAGGTCGTGATAAGCACATCGACTACAGGCACAGTGTCCCCTCTCAGGCGGAGTTTTTGTCGACCCCGAGACTTCAATACGAACACAGACCACAATGAGTTGAGTAGGACTGGCATAGCCGATGCCATCTCGACGACTATGAAGATCCAAGCTGCTGGATAGATTGTGTGGTTTGCTCTTTGAGCTGCAAGGGTAGTGTGTATTCGAAAGCAAAAGTACAGAAGATAGCTAAGGAATGCAGTCATTACCAGAACAGAAGAGAAGAAGTACAGGCATCGTTTCCATGGTTTCAGAAAATCTACATCATCTCTTGGAGCCAAAGACTCAATAAAGTACCGTTGTGGAAGACGTGGGTTGAGAGCGACCGTCGAGCTGGATGACTCGCTTGAAGGATCACATCTCTGACGATCGGGAATCAGTTATGGCTGCGCTGACAATCTCCAAACATTTCAAGCAACCATACCTCGTGACCGAATTTTCGGCATTTCTCTGCTAAACAGTGTAGTGACTGTGTTCCGTACAATGGCTCGGGAGAATAAGGAGAGACGTATGTATGTGTGATCGGATCAGAACCAGTGACATCTAGTCGTCGAGCCACTCTGCCGTCGATAATATGATGAATCAGGCCTTGGCTAGCTTCCACAGTAGAACCCTCTGAGATAATGTCCATCGCGTGTAAGCCGAAGGGAAGGAGTGCACGTATCTGAAATACATATTGATTGTTTAGGGGACCCGCACAGAAGTGTACTACTATCGTATGAGAATGTAAAGGGTTGCAGCTTCAGCCGTGCCTCGGTCGATAGAAAGCTCTCGTGAGCGTGATAGGCTGCTTTCTGCAGGATATGTTACTGTCATTTTCGCCGATATTAGATACGTTTAGGTGCATAATAAATGATCCCATTGGTCGCGCATCCCTCAAACAGCTTTGTTTGGCGCATGATGGTGCAGTAGAAAGCGGACCAAAACGTCATCTAACTGCAAGTCACTGAACCGGCTTTCTAAAGCTTACATCGTACCTGCACGGAGGAGAATGTGGGTGGGTTGATCGCATCACCTCGGCGTGTTCTCATTCCTGGAAGAGTTACCTTCTAAAGCCTTCATGTACTAATGTAGTCTGGCGTGAGTTAAATTTCAGCTTTATGGCCGCTAGGTGTACATCTAGCCTCGGCTCGGCTGTCGATCTTGTCGATCTTAGCCATGAGTTTGGTCATTAGACTAATTCTGTGTAAATCTACCTACCATAATTTACTTTAGTAACCACGAGATTTGCGCTATACAAGTAAGATTTCAGGTCAGAATCAATAAAATGCCTTCCCGATCAAATCCCAATACCCCAAGCTCTCTTAGGCCCAAGACTGCACGTACAATCAGGAGTAAGAGACAGAACACCCAACGAATCGCTCGCGACAAGATCACAAAGCCTGCTCCACGAACCAGTCAAGCAATACGGAAAGCAGCACC
The DNA here is from genome assembly GCA_002927785.1 of Cladonia uncialis. Taxonomy (NCBI): domain Eukaryota; kingdom Fungi; phylum Ascomycota; class Lecanoromycetes; order Lecanorales; family Cladoniaceae; genus Cladonia; species Cladonia uncialis. The sequence goes on from NAPT01000379.1 coordinate 25,076, forward strand.
GCTGTCGAGGAAAAAGGCTCGAAAACTTGATAAAAAGATCGGCTATGCAAAACAAAGAGCAATGGAAGAAACAGGAGAGGTGGAGATGAAGAATGTGAAGGAAGCGAAGAGTACCAGTAACGGCCCCAAGGACGATCTCAGAAACAAGGAAGAGGCGAGAATGGAATTGGACGCAGTCCAATGAACGGTTCGCGCACGTGGGTATGGCAGCACAAGCGTTCGAAAATTACACATTAGTACGATACTAAGTCAATGAAGGATTGTCGAATACGTTGATGAGGGAAGGGTATCCTATTGATGAACATTCTAAAGGGATGTAGAATCGCGAGAGGGAACTTTGAATGGTATGTGCAGATCCTCTTGCGGCTGTGAGATGTTATAACTAAGTACGCTCAGATCAGTGCCTCATGCGTCTTTGTTTTCTGCCAGCTACCCAGACCTTGGTTCATTGACCACTGAAACGCAGCGTTCATCAACACACTAAACTTTCTCCACACCATTTCCAACTTCTTCTGCCATTTTCAATGCCAGATATGCTTTCTCAATGTGTTCAGAACATTTAGTAGAGCATGTTCTGGAGATTTCCCGCCCATCTGCTTTAAAGAGAACCGTGGAGGGACTTGATCATTGAACCCATCTCTTCCGGGGAAGAGGAAACTGGGCGACATATCTCGGACGATAAATTCTACCATAACCTCCAAATTTTTCAGATCGAGTGAGGCCAAGCATGATGACTGAGCAAATGTGTCTTCCTCCATAAGGACTAGCTTCCAGATGCTATAGTAAATTCTGCTCAAAATAGTTTCATCAGGGTTAATCCAACGTTCAGACGGACGCAGACCAATCCCCTCTTCATAGACGTCAAGGTAATTGTGGGCGTTGAAGACCATAAGCTTGTTACGTTCCAGCGCCTGTCGATAGGGATCGTGATGACCATTATCGTCGCAATGGTTTCGCCCAAAGTAGTTTTGTTGTAACTCCGCGAGCTCCCTGGCGTCATGAAAGCTCTTGATCGTGCCCGAATACACAGCATCCAAGATAGATAGTGTATGCGAGGACCACAGATCGTAGAATTGGTGGGAGGCGAGATTCAAAGTGGTGATATCTTTCACATTGTCAAGTGACATGTACACTTGAATCAATAGTTCGGCCGGGAAATCGCTGAGTGAGGCTGGAGGCATGTTGCTGGTCTTTCTGTGTTGTGCAGATACGGCAGATGTTGAGGTGGAGTGAAGATGGCTGGTCGCACAATTGATCCTTCTAAAACCCTGGAAATCCAACACAAAGTGTGGCAAGCTGTGATACCAAAATTCACTCTATCTAACAAGTATTCTGCATAGAATTGGGGGCTCTCTATTGCGTTAATACTCATCCTTAAATACCATCACTCTCTCCTTCCCCAACTCATCAACCCAACACCTGAACATGCCCCCACAATTAAAATCAAAAACCACCTCACCCTTACCATCAATGAGCTCAATACCAATGATCCCACCCTCACCCTCGCCGCTTCCCCATCGATCCCCTGCTGATCTTTGCAGCTCTCCTCCCGAGCCGGCTATCTGATTAACCGCTGACGCAAGAGACCGATGAGGAGAGAAGCGAACAATGGCGCCGGCGGTCCGTACAGCTGCTGTGCGGAGGAAACTGTCACCATTGCCCGTTCCCGACATAGCTACTGCTCTGATGCTGCTTGATTTTTCTCCAAAGGCTGGAGAAGGAGGAAGTGAAACCGGCTGATAGTGATATAACTTGGGAAGACAGTCTGACAGCAAGTTCCTGACTCCATCAATAGCATCACCTAGCCGCAATGAATATCCTGGTGCTGTTTGCTGTCCTTTTCTGACACCCCTCTCCAGCGGCGACTCATCCCACTCCTCAGCCCAGAATCCCGCCCCAATCGTAGGGGTATCTCCAATCCTACAGGGCAGCTTATTCGTCAAGCCTCCTGTGCTTGTTGCTGTACAAAGCGTACCATACTTATCCAATACCACGCACCCAACCGTGCCCTGCGGGAGATATTCTTGGGGTCTTGAATCTCCACGCAAGCCACGCTTATGCTCGTCCCATCGCTTCTTGGTCCAAAAGTAGTTCTCATCTACCATTTCAAGGCCCCATTCCTCAGCTAGCTCTTCGATCGTCTCTCCACCTAAGCAACAGTGGCCCTGTGCACCGCCCGCTCCTCCGCTTGGGTTACTGCTTTGGTCTGCGGTTCTCACACCTGAGCCATCTGTTTCCCCTCGTACCAGCATCTCACGAGCTAGCTTTATAGGGTTCTTGACTGTCTTGACTAGGACCACGCCGCATGCTCGTTTGCGGTAGCCACGGCTTACCATGACCTGTAATTCATCTTCAGAACAAGCTCTTGAATATAAAAGTCTTGCAAAAGCACACATCAACAGGTTCGTATGAAGACTTCACTGATCAAGCCACTTTCCAACCTAAAAACATCTCACACGCAAAAAGAAAAATGACTACAGCCCAAACAAGGACGAAAACCCCACTCACCGACGCCTCCAACTCATTAGTCCCATCGCTCGTAAACACCTACAAGACCCCCTCATTAGAACACCATACCAACCCCCACCAACCTAACACCACGGGATACAATCCACATACCGCGCCCTTCCCACAATTAAAAAGCTCACAATCCTCAAACAGAGTCACCGCCTGCGTCGCAGCATCCAAAGCCGTAGCTCCCCGCTCCAGCAGCTGGCGAGTAAATCTATGGATTCTTCGCAGAGCTGCTTCGTAGAGGATCCAGGATTTGGGGGACAGGTTTTCCCGCGTTATGTTGCCAGCGCCACCGTGGATTATGAGGCGGGGGGTGGTTGGCGAGAGGGGCATGGTGGAGGTTGTGGTGAGGGGATGGATG
>NAPT01000037.1:0-79199 GCA_002927785.1 Cladonia uncialis
GGGGAGGAGTGGGAGGTTGATGAGCGGGGAGTGGAGAGGCTAAGGGTTGCGAAGAGAGGGGGTGGGAAGCTTTTTGGTGGATTTGGAAGGAAGTTAGGAGGTGGAGGATAGGCGATGCTCGATGATGATACAGAAGTATTGTCCACCAGTTTTGGCGGGCCTAATCAATGCATTAGAGTTGACTCTGAGAGTTGCTGTAGAACAACTAGCAGGAACCCCACGACATATTTCAACGGTACTAGTCGCCTGTAAGAATATTAGATCGTCCCGCATTCCACCAGACGTTAATAACAATCACCGAAACCACCTATGCCCCCAAATTTCGGTCCGCAAACGCATCAAAACACACAATGGAGAGATCACCATACGCCCCTCTTTGACTGCGCCTTGCCACACCTTTCATATGGATCTTGATTTCTTGGGTATCTCGTAATCATCCTGAATTTCAAACGCCAATCCCGTTGCCTGCTCCATCAATTATTCCGCCAAATGCTGTGTTCATTGTCAGTACGAATCAGCCATTAAGGGAATCACATGTTAAGATACTACTAACCGACCACTCTGGAATCAGCTTGATCTGGCTCCACATGAATTTCTCCAACTTGTTCGCGCTCTTCGCATACGGGGTCGTCTCATTGTTGTATTTCCGGCAATTGTCAAATATGAGTTTGGCATCTCGAATGAAGTCCTCGGGTGTAGGGTATAGGTCCTTCTCATGTTTCTCCTCCATCGTGCTCAAATCCATCGGCTCTTTGATAACCTCATAGTAATCTGCCACTTCGTCCCGGTTGACAGGTTGTGTAAACGGCCACGACGAGCTGTGATTCTGCATGTCATTGAGGAGATGCAAGAGCTGATTGTAATTAGGTCCATGGCGAGGTTGTCGAGCTAGCTCATCCATATCAGGAGACCAGCCAGAAGCCTTGATCGCTGGAATCGACATAGGATCGATCTCACAGAGTCCATTCTTCCATTCTCTGGGGGGTTGGTGGATGATATGGCTCTTGGAGAAGGCTCTTATCTTCGCCGTTACTGTTTCTTTTTGCTTGAGCAGCATGCGGCCAACTTCAAGATACCGGATGCGAGGAACCATAGTACACTGCATGATGGTTCCGCCTTCGTAATCCTTGATATAGCCCATCCAACGTGGTTTCTCCAGAGTTATTTCCTTTGTAAATCCTTGCTTCTTGAAGTATCCAATTGCATAATTGTCGGCGTATGTGAGGAAGTGCTTGATTGGGGAAGTTGCTCTGACATAGTCTTTCAAGTGAGACATGAGATGTGCTCCGTAGCCTTTGACCTGTTGGTCTGAGGAGATGGCGCAAAAAACGATCTCAGCGAATTCGCGGCTATTAAAAGGGCGGTATGTTATGCCACTGCCATTGGTATTAGATTAATGAAGAAAGGATGATAGCGCGCCACACACCCAACTACTTCAAGAGGTTTCTTCACGATCGCCATAGAAAGATGGGTCCGATCATAAACCAGCCGCGCTATATAGTCTTTTGGCATCTTTGGAAGTTGCTTCTGGAAGATACATTTGAGTCCAGTCAAGATGATTAGGCTTTCTCGACTATTGTCATTGTTGACTACTCGAAACTCGATTTCCCCATCACGCTCTTCCTTAACAGCAGGCTAAGATTCATGTAAGACCTCATCGAACGTAGGGTGCTCTCTCAACAGCACATACCTTCTCAGGGAACGGGACAACTCTGGGCTTGCCATCAGCCTCTGGAGTTATCGTCTGGGAATGAGAATTCTTGATGCGCTTGCTTGGGCTTTCGCTGCCCAGCTGGTCTGTTGCTTTGCGCTTCGGCTCTGGGAAGGCGTTAGCATAGGAGATATCTCAAGCGAAAAGGCGACTCACGATCTAGGATCATAGGTGCCATGATGGAGGGTTTAGTTGGAAGGGCAGCTTTTTCTCCATCAACGAGAGGCTCTGAAGGACGTGTTTGAACTAGCGGGGTGTAATTCGGACCTTCCCGAGCCCTTCTTGGCATTTCTTGCCAACAAGTGTAAGTTGTCCTGAGCATAACATTAGCAACAAAGTCTTCCACCGCTGTCTGACTCAACAACACCCACTTGCGAACCATTGTATCAGGCCTTCTTCACCGACTATAAGTGCCAATCTGTTCTCGGTGGATACGATCATCCATGTCGTTGAATGAAGTGTGGGAGGGAGCAGCAGGAAGCCCGTTCTACCCTACGGTGTCTAAGGATAAACAATTTCTGGTGGGATTCACCCTTCTATTAATAGGTACGTGTCTTAACATTTTCAAGTGAAGAAAGTGCTGACTATGTGAAGCTTTTGTATTGACCGGTCTGTTCGGATTGAGTGAGTGAAGCTCACCGGGTTAGTGAAGCAATCAACTAACGATATACGAAAGACCGTTCGTTCAAGAACATCCCGCTTTTAGGCGTGCCTGCATCATTGGCGTTTGGGTAAGTTAGCCCTGTTTCGTAACAAAGGACTTCGTTAACATCCTGGCAGGTTTGGAGCGGTCTACATGATTTGTGCAGTTGGCGTCTACGTTTGAGAGAAGGATTACAGCATACCGTCATCTAGACAAGCCATGTCAACCTTGTACAATACTATGAATTGATACCCTTATACTTTGTCGTCAATTCCTCAAGGGTACCTTCAGCTCCCTGCCATTTCCAGCAATCAGGCTAGCGGCTACGATCAACGACATGACACGTGATAATGACAATACTGCATCACTATTCAGTGCCGTGTCAGGATCGGCCCGGCAACTCTTTCTATTACTTCGATGCATCAATTTCGTCTCCAAGGCTCAAGTCCGCATTACCAAAGAAGGGTTACGTTTCACCGTGGAGGAGTCTCAGGTGATGCAAGGTCTGAAAGTCCGTGGACCATTTCAATACTACAAGGGCTGATAATATGTTAGGGGTCGTAGTCCTGGATAAAGCCTTATTTACGACCTATACATATTCCCCACTCCCCAGCAACGACGACGATGACGAGGAGGACGCCGAAGCTCCGCCGTTCCAGATATCCCTCTCATCCCTCCTTGAGACGCTCCAGATCTTTGGCATAAATGACTTGAAAGACCGCTGGTCAAATCGTGAATCTGGCTACGATGGGTTGGCCGGACGCGCCCCAGCCTTCGACAACCGCGTTTTGGGTATGAATGGCATATGTCGGCTAAGCTACTCTGCACAGGGTGAGCCACTCCGCATAATCCTCGAAGAGAAAGGTGTGACGACGACGTGCGAACTTGTCACGTATGAGCCTGATTTCCAGGAAGACATTCCACTACAGAAGGATGCAATAGCTCAAAAGATTATTATGCGAGCAAGCTGGCTACATGATGCCATCAATGAGCTTTCATCTACCTCACCCACAAGGCTTACCATGGTCTCCTCGCCTACGGCACCCTACTTCACGCTATCTTCGAGTGGACCTTTAGGATCGGCCACAGTGGAATTCAGCAAGGATCCGCAGCTTCTAGAGACTTTCCATGTGCCTAGGAGAACAGTCAACACTTATAAGTACTCCCTGATCAAAGGTGCCAGCCGCGCCATGGACATAGCGGCCAAGGTCAGTATCAGGAGCGACGAACAAGGTGTCCTGAGCTTACAATTCATGATCGACGTTGATGGAGGCGGCGTCAGTTTCGTAGACTTTCGCTTTGTACCGTTCATACCGGAAGAAGGCGAAGACGAGGATGAGAGCGAGGTCGGAGAAGCTGAGGGGTTCGAATGAGAAGTAGTTCGATCTCACGATTCCGCCTGCGGGATCTAGACGGCAGTTGTCGGTCTTTTGATACACACGACCTATCAGCTCTTTGAAGATTTTTTCGAGGCTAAGATGGCGAGCTTATGGAGTAAACATGGCTGAATTGCCGGCGAGATACCTACGGTAGTACCTACGGTGTAGATAAGTAGCGCCAAGATGTTGAAGCTTTAAGCGAAACTGCACCTCAACTAGTCGTCCTTATCAATTCTCATTTCTGTTCATGATAAGCCAAGAATAAGCTATTCGGCCACAACCAATCTCCGCATTGCTTCGGCAGACTTGATGCACGGTGGACGCATGATGGTTCTTCGCCAGCTTTGGAGTTTCAGCGGCGGCTTGCTGTTAGAGGTAAAGTTCGGACAAACTGCTTATCTTTATGTTCCAGATGTCATAACTAGGTGGCATAGTGCCCTTGCACATCTTCTAGACCGAGCTCATGTGATTAATATATACAACGTCCTTGCCCACCTTTACATCAACTTCAATTACTGTCTTGCTGTGGTAATGATGACTTGACTGCCATACCGATCTGAGGGTTTTGTGAACTTCAGGGCCTGCAAACAGCCAATCATCGGAGCAATCTGAAGTACCAGTCTTACTCCTCAATCAATATTTGTCACGTATTTCGAAGAAGAAGTCACTCAAGCAATTCAAGATGCCTATTACACCACCCCTTAGTAAAGGGTTCGGTTATGGGATTGTTTTGGGTTCGTGTCTGGTACTTCGCTGGGTTATTAGAACACTAACTTGGACAGGTCTTGGCTTCGCCTTTGCCTTTGGAATGATCCTTACGACCTATGTGCTCAAAAGGTACAACAGAGAGGTCCAAACCTCCGAAATGTTCAGCACAGCTGGTAGAACGGTCAAGTCCGGCCTCGTTGCTTCTGCGGTGGTCTCGTCTTGGACTTGGGCTGCAACGCTGTTGCAATCTTCGGGGGTCGCCTACCGCTACGGCGTTTCAGGCCCTTTCTGGTACGCTTCTGGGGCAACGGTGCAGATTCTTCTATTTGCAACCTTGGCAATCGAATTGAAGCGAAAGGCCCCTAACGCCCACACCTTTCTTGAGATTATCCGTGCCCGGTATGGTGTGTACGGGCACTTAGTGTTCACAGTCTTCGGCTTGATGACCAATATCCTGGTACGAATCGCTCCCGATATGATTAGTACAATTATGGATGCTGACAAAATGCTGAAGGTGACCGCTATGTTGCTTACTGGAGGTTCTGCTGTCGTGACCTCCTTGACTGGTGTGCCCACTGCAGCAGCTTGCTTTCTATTGCCCGTTGGAGTTGTCATGTACACCATCGCTGGCGGTATCAAAGTATGCCCCAATTAGATAAGACTGAAGTTTATGAATTAACATGGCGTTACAGGCAACCTTCTTGACCGACTATGTTCATACGGTCATGATTCTGATAATTATCCTGATCTTCGTACGTTTCCGATATTAAGAATATGCACTTTGCTTTTGACTAACATTTGGGTGCTTGACAGGCATTCACGGGTATTGATAATTGAACATCCGCCAATGGAATTAGTACTAATGAAACTTCCAGCGTATACAACCAATAAAAATCTCGGAAGTCCAGCCAAAGTCTATGACTTGCTGACCCAAGCTGCAAAGGCTCATCCGGTTTCGGGCAATGCTGATGGTAGCTACTTAACAATGCGGTCCCAAGAAGGTGCCATTTTCTTCGTTATCAACCTTGTCGGTAATTTTGGCACCGTCTTCATGGACAATGGTAGATCATCCCTTGGTAGCTATGCTCAACCGAAAGGTAATAACGCGTATCATCAGGTTACTACAACAAAGCTATCGCTGCTAGCCCCGTCCATGCTCTGCCCGGCTATGTCATGGGCGGTCTTAGCTGGTTCGCTATTCCGTGGCTTGCCGCCACAACGATGGGTCTTTCAGCGCTCGCCCTTGAATCGAACCCTGTCTTCCCCACGTAAGCACTTTTCCTAAAACCCAAATTCTGAGTGCGATCCTACCTAACAAAATACTAGATTCCCTAACAGAATGCCCAATGATGATGTTACAGCTGGTTTAGTCCTACCTTATGCCGCCGTGGCCCTCCTTGGGAAGGGAGGTGCCGCTGCTACTCTTCTTCTGGTGTTCATGGCCGTAACCTCAGCCTCCTCATCGGAATATATTGCCGTTAGCAGTATATTCACCTATGATATCTATCAGACCTACTTCAACCCTCAAGCTTCGGGCAAGATGCTGATCAATATGGCTCATTCTTTTGTCATAATATACGCTGTCCTCCTCGCTGCATTTTCGACTGGTCTCTATTGTAAGCCAACAAGACTGCCCCCGGGGTGATCGCTAATAATGTGAAACAGACATTGGCATATCGATGGGCTATCTATACTTGATGATGGTAAGGGAACCTAGTCTTTTGACTCTAACGTGAAGTCTAACGCAACTGCAGGGCGTCATTATTTCTTCAGCGGTGCTGCCGGCCACATTGACGCTGATGTGGAACAAGCAGAACTTAGCGGCTGCTGCACTTTCCCCAATTCTCGGGCTTGCCTGCTCATTGATAGCATGGCTCGTGACGGCGAAGAAGCAATATGGTAACCTGTCTGTCGCAAGCACAGGTAGCAAGTACGTGCTGCAGTCCATCCCTAAACGCCTATATCTCCTACTCTTGCACTTGAGGGTTCTTCATAACTGACCTCACATCTCCGAAGCAACCCAATGCTGGCTGGCAACGTCGTTGCGCTTCTCTCACCATGTATTTTTGTCCCCGTATTGACTTACGCCTTTGGTCCTCAAAATTACGACTACAAGTCTATGGCCGCTATCCGCCTTGCGAACGATGCAGAGGTCGCTGAAGCCGCTCACGTGGATCTTGAGCTCATTCCAGGCGCTGCAACTCCCGCGCCCAGAGATTCCGAAGCCGAACAAAAGAAACTCCAACGCGCTTCTTTGATCGCGAAAAGCATGACATGTTTCCTAACCCTCGCGCTGTTGATCTTATGGCCTATGCCCATGTATGGCTCGGGATATATTTTCAGCAAAAAGTTCTTTACTGGCTGGGTATCCGTGGGTATCCTTTGGATGTTCTGCAGCGCATTCTGCGTAGGGCTCTACCCCTTGTTTGAAGGAAGACACAGTATGGCGAACACTTTCAAGGGTATCGTCAAAGATTTGACTGGAAAGCGCGGGGCGGCCACGTTGCACGGTAGAGAAGGCAGTGGCAGCGAAGACTCCACGCCGCAGGTAGAAAGTGATGTGAAGGTCGCAACCATTGTGAGGGAGAAGAAAGGGTGAGCGAGGAGCATTTGGAGCGCTAAGGATTTCTGTGACGATGTAATGATCCCTGAGCATCCGAATATCTTTACTATCAAGTAAGCAGTAGCTAAGTTCGACTAAGGTGACCCATTTCGTACTGGTGATCCGAAAGTACATGTTCTTCAATTTCACACTCTCAAGCATAGTGAGAGACAAGCCTGTCTGAGATCAATCAATGTAGCTCCTTGGAATGCCTACATACAATTATTCTTTGCGTCACTGCACTAGTATACCCAGGCGCCGCACAGGAACGCTAATATGAACCCAAAACTTTTGATGGTCCCAGCCTGCCTATCGAAATCCAGACCACATTATTGTGTCTTGAACAACAGGATTGCGCAGTGCCCGAGGTAGAAGTAGATGAAGTGCTTCGTTTCTAATTTTCCATGTCAGCATGAAGATGTCTTGTCTTTGTCCTATATCGACGCACCATGAGTGACGAAGCTCCCAAAATTCCTACCGACAATGCAATGCCAGGTTGCTCCTGCCCGCGAGTCGAACTATATACGATCATATTAGTCTGCGCGACAGATCCATGTCGCTTGAAGGCTGGCCACAATTACCTCCTTCTTGATGTACTGCGCAATATCCTTCTCTATGCTGAATTTTTCAAAGGCAGTTTGGGAAACTTCGATGGCTTGTTGCTGCATTTCTTCACTCTTGCAATCGTGAGCTCTAATTCATTGTACGTAGAAAAAGAGGTTCGCTACCATGTCCGCAGATTTTATCTGAACTGGAAGACTGTTAGTAAAGTGGAATTGACGAACATTGCTGGGTCGGGCCCCTACCGTCCAGCTTCTCCTTAGTAGGCTTCTCGCTCACCATAGCAGTCCTCGAAGTTTCAGCCATAGCAGAATCAAGCGTCTTCAAGCAAGCCCGCACAATGAGCAACTGGAGCTTCAATCCTTGATGGTGGGAGGAGATATATTCTGTAGTGGGGTGATGTGCTTACCAGCCTGTTCGCAAACCACTGGAACTGAGGAGCGGTTTCTGGAGCGGTTCTGATATGTTAAGACAACGCTAGGGAATTGCCGCTTATAGCGCCGATCTCCCCGTAGGTAAAACCCAACACAAAATTCCCTTGCACAATCCATAGAAGATTTCAAGAGGAGCGAGTTCCGAAGATGGAGTCCTCCAGGGTCTTTGTGCGAGGTCTTCCTCCCAATATGAACGCTGAGGAATTCAAGGAACACTTCTCCAAGCACTCTGCAATTACAGATGTCAAGTTGATGCCTCACAGGCGCATTGGGTATGTTGGTTACAAGAGCCCGAAAGATGCTGCAAGCGCTGTCAAGTACCACAATAAATCCTTCATACGTACGTCTAGGATCGGTGTCGAGATAGCTCGCTCCGTAGAAGAGCAATCCTCACTGAAGCTTGAAAGCCTCTCTGCGAATGCTCTCAATAGCAATCACGCATGCAAGGGAGGAGACGTGCCCGCGATGGCTGCATATGATGGTAAAAAGAAGCGGAAATGTGGAACTGCGCTCGACGAGGGACGTAGCACTAAACTCCAAGAATTTCTTGAAGTGATGCAGCCACCTTCAAGGTCTAAAACATGGCAGAATCAAGCTGCAGCTACACAGGGTGTTACAGATTCGACCATAGAAACTCTTGGAACAGGGTATAATGGAGCCGGAAGCGATGAGGAATACGAGCCTGTGCCCAAAAAGCTGAAGAACGAACGGGGAAGTGAGGGCAAGACGCAGGTGTTAGAGCAACAAAAAAGGGAAGCTAGCCCTCCTCAGTCAGAGGAAGCTACGAAAAGAGCTAGAACAGGAACAGGGGCAGATCCACAGGAGCTTTCAGATGCCCTACCAGCTGCATCCGATGCCGAGTGGCTTCGTTCACGGACCAGCCGGTTGTTAGGCTTAGTCGATGACGATAATGCGCTTGACCGGGGAGCCTCTCCAGAGCATGAGAAATCCCATCAGAAGGTGACTCAGTCTATGGCTGAGGGGGTTCAAAGCTCAGGCAGTGCGGACGAAGGAATTCAGATGAATCACGAGGCCAGCGAGGCGAAGGAAACAGCCATGGCATCACCGTCCACGGAAGTCGAGGATACGAAGTTTGGCAATGGGCGCCTCTTCGTCCGAAATCTAACATATACCGTTAATGAGGAAGAGCTTCGCCAGCATTTTGCCGCCGGGGCTTATGGAACCATCGAAGAGGTAAGCTGCTTTGTTTCATAACACCAAGTCCATTTCTATAATTAGATCTCGTGATGATCATCCTGATAGGGACAGCTTATGCTATGCGTGTGATGTCAACAGGGAGAGTATTTTAGTAGATATTTCTCATTTCTGAAGATATTATTGAGAATTAGAATTTGATACGCTACACGAGTTAAGTTGCAAATTACTAATCTTTGCTAGGTGCACCTTCCCGTCGACTCTCGATCCGGCTGTAATAAAGGCTTCGCTCACATCCAGTATGTGGAACCCGAAGCGGCGCTCAAGGCTCTTCAAGAGTTGGATCAAAGACCATTTCAAGGTCGTTTGCTGCACATAATGCCTGCCGAGTCAAAAAAGGAAAACATACTTGACGAATCTGCTATTTCCAGGTTACCATTGAAGAAGCAACAGCAGATCAAGCGTAAGGCTGAAGCAGCTTGGTCCACGTTCAATTGGAACTCTATGTACATGAATGTAAGCTTCCACGTCGAAACTTTGGCCAAGATGCTGATGAATGCTTCCCAGTCCGACGCCGTCGTATCATCTATCTCAGATCGACTAGGTGTCTCGAAGTGGGAATTGCTGGATCCAACCTCTTCGGGCGCTGGCGTCAAGCAGGCGCATGCAGAGACACACATTATCCAGGAGACCAAGTCATACTTTGCCAGTAATGGGGTAGACCTTGAGGCTTTCAAGAAGCGGGAACGTGGTCATACGGCGATACTTGTGAAGAACTTTTCTTACGGGACAAAACCAGAAGAATTGAAAAAGCTGTTCGAAGCGTACGGCAATATCCGCAGAATGCTTATGCCTCCATCTGGTACAGTTGCTATTGTCGAATTTATGCAACCGGATCATGCACGATCAGCTTTCGGAAGTCTTGCTTACAGGAAGTTCAAGGACTCGATCCTTTTCCTTGAGAAAGCGCCGAAAGGCTTGTTCAAGTCAGAACATGTGGATTCGAACGAGAAGGCGGCCTGTGTCGGAACTGCTAAGCCTTCAGTAACCGATTTGTTTGAGACTAATGGCGCTCAGCAGGTGGCCAATACATCAACCCTCTTCATCCGGAATCTTAATTTCATCACCACAACGGAGCGTCTACGAGAAGTTTTCCAACCCCTCGATGGCTTTATGTCAGCCAGAGTGAAGACGAAGCAAGACCCCAAGAAGCCGGGCCAACTGCTTAGCATGGGGTTTGGTTTCCTCGAGTTCCGTTCTAAGGTGCATGCGCAAGCGGCGCTCGCAGCTATGGATGGCTACAAGCTCGATGGTCATGAATTACTCATACGAGCATCACAGAAAGCTATCGATGCAGCCGAGGATCGCAGAAATGAAGACAATGCCAAGAGAATAGCAGGCAGGAAGACCAAAATCATTATTAAGAATTTACCGTTCGAAGCATCAAAGAAGGATGTCCAATCCCTATTTGGACCATATGGCAAGTTACGGACTGTACGCTTGCCTAAAAAGCTTGACAGCTCTACACGTGGTTTCGCCTTTGCGGATTTTGTGACGGCAAAAGAAGCAGAAAATGCTATGGATGCGTTGAAAGATACACACTTGTTAGGCAGACGCTTAGTCCTAGACTTTGCTGCTGAAGACTCAATCGACCCAGAGCAAGAAATAGAAAAGATGCAGCGGAGAGTCGGCAAGCAGACGGATAAAGTTGCATTGCAGAAATTGGCAGGCTCGGGCCGTAAAAAATTCAGCGTCGAGGGAGTCGATGGGCTTGATCAAGGTTGATCGCAAGGAAACGCTTGTGACCTGTACCTTGATGCTAACGAAGCAATTGGGACCTAGGCAATAGCGTCAAGCGCATTGACAAAAAACAGATCGTGGGCCCTTGCATGCCTTCCTAGACATGGCCACCTCAACCACATCGGAAAATTGATATAACAGGAAGCTCTCATCAACAATCTGGGTGAGCTTCTTGTTGTCTGTTCGACTGTTTATGCATTCTCCGTGCTTGGAGCATGGTCATACGTCCGGTTATAGTCGGACCCATTCGAGCTTTTGACCGACCACTTACACTAGCCCTGTTTTAATAGAGTCATTCCTCACCATGGAACAATTAATGGCCACTATGGCGCTCTCATTCTTCTTCCGTCCCTTGGGAGACCCTCTTCGGAGGCATGCTGGTGGGATTGTCCCTTGCTTAGGTTGTCAAGTCGCAGTTCGAGATTGTAAGATTTGCCGAGTCATAAGCGGCCTGTCAAGATCTCGTGTACTGATCGAGGAGCCTATTGCCAGCGATTTAGCCGTGTCTAATTGCCTCCAGGAATCTGTTCCACAGGCCAATCTTGATTTTTTGTATATCGTACATCTGGCTGTTGTTAGTATTGAGCTTTACGTCTTCCATTAAAGTAGCAACATTGTCTCTTGTGCATACTCGATATTCTACAAGGCACATCTATTATCCGTTGCATACCTATGATATAGCAGTCATTCCTTATCGTTATTGTATACATTCATGGATCTACAAAGGAATCTACGCGTCCTGCCATCGAACGCTCCTGCTCTTGAAAGCACGAGCTATCAGTCGACGACATTTGGAGCATCACCAGACACGCTATCACCACATATATGTCAAAACTTCAATCGTGGTCTTGAATGCAAATCTTGTTATAATCTCCACATCTGCCTGATCTGTCGACAGCATGACCATGGCGCCGGTGAATGTAAAAGTAGTGTGCTTCAAGCCACCTCTGGTAATGCTGGAGCGAACGCACTTGCCCCACGCCACATCGGCTCCAATCTGGCCACCCCTCAAGCTAGTGACTTCGAAGCCGGTCCACACCCACTCGACGTACCTATTCATTCCGTCTCGGCCCCTTTGAGCTATGAACAGCAACGTCGGCATACTAGGAGATCTGAACGTCTTCCCAATTACTGGCACGTCGAGTTCAACACGCCGAGGTACCAGGCCTATCGTAACAAATGCCGGGAGAAAGGCTCAAAGGAAGAAATATGGCCAGACAGAGTCGAGGAAGCCTTTCAAATAGGTATTTGTGAGATCATGCGATGCCTGCCTCTGCTTAACACAGCCCTACAGCTCTACGTGTCTATCGAAGACGAGGCCGCAAGAAGGAGGTCTTGCATGGCAAACAGAGTGGCGGCAACGAATGGATCTCCGACTATATATATAAAGCTACGGGTGTGAGACGTTGCCGGAAGCAAGTATCCAGTCACATTCAAGTTTTGAAGGCCTTTTTACACGACAATCTACCGTGTGAGCGTTCAATCCACACAATCAACTTCAGTGCACTGAATTATCTAGGGATGAGCCTTGTCGTCAATATCAAGCCAGAGAGATCGAGAAAGAAAGAAGGCATTGGCGCTCGGTATGACGGCGCGGCCAATCTCGAAAACAACGACTCCGACGACGCTGCCAGTTGTCAACACTTTCATGATCTGCACCGTGCTTATCCTGGTGCTTTATTGCCATCGGTTGAGACTCTAGGCTCTAATGTGCACTCAGGCCCTACGATCCGCTCAGTCAACTTCCTTATGGCTCTTTTCAAAGGAGAGAAGCGAGGGCCGCAAATGGTTCTGCACAACTACACTTCAATTCAGACGGAGATGGGGTCAGCCCCAAGAGCTCTTGAGGATGTTAGCGAATGGCGTACGACGTTTCCTCAGTTGGCTGACTACCATGATCACGGCGAGACCCAGGCTCCGA
Source organism: Cladonia uncialis (assembly GCA_002927785.1). Classification (NCBI taxonomy): domain Eukaryota; kingdom Fungi; phylum Ascomycota; class Lecanoromycetes; order Lecanorales; family Cladoniaceae; genus Cladonia; species Cladonia uncialis. The sequence goes on from NAPT01000037.1 coordinate 12,915, forward strand.
TATTCCTCTTCGAGTCCAATATAAGCCTGATGAATATTTACCAGGGCGAAGGCTCAAGTCTTGGAACTGAACTCATTCTTTACTACACCCAAGGAACGGGTTATGGTGACTGGCGTGCTCTAACAAGATTCTACCAAGACAAAGGCCATGAGATTGACCTTAAGAAATTCTCCGAACGTTCGCAGGATCCTGACAAACCCTACAATGAGTTGGACTGGAAACCAGATTTGACCACTGGCGACGTGAGATTAGAGATACCTTTGAAGAGCAAATGGTGGGCCAAACTGTTCTCCGACATCATCTCTGGGAATGAGAAAGCGGGAGCTCGAGCAAAGAGAGCAGGAAATCCTCAAATCGTTATGGACGAAGAAGAGCTGACTCGTCAGTACCTTGGAGATATCTCAGTCATGCAAGAACTATGGGCAACTCCGCGAATGACTGGGGCTGTGCCACAGCGTATGGCCTTTATCCTGTGGACTTTTAAGCAGACGCGGAAAAACGAGGTTGCGACTACAAGCTGGAGACGAGTGATTTCGCCGACAACACCATTTGAGCCAACGACCAGGATGATGCAACCCCACATGACCTTGGATACGGTTATCGAAGACGCGCGAACGCAGCCGCCACTATCTGCAGGCTCTGACTACTATGACCATCTAGCATTCCACTCTAGTATGTTCATGGACGACACCGGGAGTCTGGTTGCCGCGCCGTTATCTGAAGAGAGCTCGCCAGAAATTGCTGAGAGCCCCGACTACCGGTCCTTTCCTTCATCCACCACGACCTCATTCCCATCATCCATCTCTAATTCCATATACCCCATACACCTATCTCAGGAGTCTGGACATGCCGTTTTCGGTTCTTTTGATTCCCAATCCTCAACGTACGAAGCGGCCAACCACTCTCAGGAATCGTACGAGTTTCAAGACAATCCTTATCATTCGCAGGACTCGGTCTACAGAAATGTTGGCACGCCCCCCTATGAGTACACTCAGCATGCCCAGGCTGCCGGCATTTCGCACGATTTCACGGGAGGTGAGATTCAGCTCCAGTACGAGGAGGCACCCATGATAGCACCACGAGCGAACATGATTCCTCAGCCGCAACTTATTGAGCACCTCGAGCAGTTTGACGGGAATGAGCAAGCCGAGCAGGATCACGATGATTCGAGTCAGGATCAGCCCGATCTTCAACAAGCTTATCCAGAGCACTTCAATCACAACATTGACTTGAACCTGCTGGCAACCCAATTCAATGCTTGGGAGGATCATCTACAAAGCTATCCGGAGATTGGGGGTCAAACCAACAATAATGATGGTTTGGACAGGACAAGGCCGGTGCAAGACTCTTATATGGAGACTGAGAGCCAGGGGACATTAGAGGAAGAGGGTTTGGCAATGGGCCAGGAGGTGATGCCCGAGCTGCTTGGAAATATACCTGAAAGGTAGGGCCGTGTGCAGTGACTAGTAGGCAGTTGTGAGATGTGAGGGAGGACTGGTAGGGATCGTTGACGACTACGCGATTTTGGACAACGGTATGGTTTAGGCGTTTCGCGGGTGCCCAGATAGTGGACTTAGTACTAATATCTGACGACTAGACATTTGCATAGAATCCATCCCTTTCTTGCACTGTGCACTGTCTCCCCTGGCTGGGACTTGGCTGTTGACATTCTTCGATGATATTGCATATCTTCGAAGCGACATTGTCTCCACAACAAGCCACTGGTATTGAAGAAGGGAGGGGAAAAATACCCGAGAATGGAAGGAATTGGCAGGCTTACAGCACTAAGGAGGCGTGAGCAATCAAGATTGCTCTTCAGATTGGTGACATTTTTAGGGAGAGGTAGGTAAATTTGGAGTAAAGACAACCTGGAAAATAGATAGTAAATCATACCCACCATGCCGGCGTTGTTTCCGGGCCAAACCTGCACGAAATCAGCGCAGTGTCATTGTACACCGAATCCGCCAATCTGAGATGAAGAAAATTGGGCAGAGAGGGAAAGCTGAGAGGAGAGAGGCTGAGCTGAAACAAGCTTCTTTGTAATGGTGGCAATGTATTTTATTTTCCGTTGGAAAGCCGTATTTTCACGGAGGACCCTCGTAGCTCGTACTTTATGCAGGTACACGAGCACGTGGTGGTATTGATTTGGCCTTGATTCTAAGCTTCGTATATCGTATACCGAATGTAACGTCGCTACTCAATAAAGAGTTGCAAGTGAGGACAGGGCAGCAGGGTTAATAATTGGACATGTTTGCTTTGCAGTTGCACTATTAGTATCAGTATCATTTGATATGGTGAGACCTAGACCTGGGACCCAAGGGAAGGTAGCCCGGGCATGACCGCGCAGATTGGAAGCGGGCAAGTTAGCACGCCAGATTTAGCTCTCCCTCTCCCGAAGGAACAAGGCGAAACCTTCGCTCTGATACTTTTCCACTTTCCACCTTTTCACTTTCCCGGGGCACTCTGGGGGGAGGGGGGGGGCATTGGCCATACCAACTTTCCCCTTCAAGTTCGGGCACCTGTTGGGCCTGCATGGGCCTGAACTGGCCTCGCAGAAGTCTGCCAGGTAACAAGCACCGACCGCCTTGATCAACGGTGAGGCCATGGTCCGTGGGAGTGGAGCACTGCAGAACATATTGGTCATTCAACAGAGCATCGAATCCCAAATGATCTCATGTGATCCGACGCCATCGTGGCCCATTTAGCGACGGGATCGAGGGGATGTAGGAGTAGGCTGACAGGGCCAAGTCCATCTGCAGTATTGCGCACCGGTCGTCGCCATCACCGCGGTACTAGGGAGTACTAGGGAGTACAAGTACCTTAGTCTCGCCTGGAAGACTCCCCAAAAGGGAAGCCTTTAGCGTCCAACATTGCCAACCAATCCCCCTTCCTCCTGCCCTGCCCATCCCGCCAATCTGACCCCCAACTCAATCCACTCCACTCCAATCCAATCCAATCCAATCGCCCCGTCCCTACCTAAGCAACAATTCAGGCCTTCACCGTGAAGCGCCTCTCTCTTGTGTGAGACCTTGTTGGTAATAATAGGCCGTTGTGAAACCATGGTATGAATTAAGGTACACAGACATACCTGGGCCCATTCAGCACACATTGAGACGGAGAAGAGCGGACCTTCTTCCCTTTTCAATGGCAATGATGATCCAAAGTAGAAGGTATCGTATGGTGTAGTTCTGGGTGTACCATTGACTGGGATATGTAAGCCAATACGATCTGTTCCTCGGAATCCGGAGGCGGTAACTACGAGGTACTGGCAAGTCTAAGAGATACTACTAGATACTTACTACCCTTACCTAAGGTAACCTACTGGTGTAGATTCTCGTGCGTTACTTACTAAACTAAACTGACTTGCGTATTGGTCATCAGCCAGGCGGTGGTCCTTGCTGCGCTAGGCCCTAAGCTAACAAACCGACAAACCGTCGTGATGCTGTATGTTCGCTATTCGCATTGCCCGCCCGCCTCTCTCTCCAGTTTGTCCGGCCCACCCTCGCAATCAATAGGCCTGACTCTCCTTCTTCTTGACTTTGGTGGCAACAATTTGTCTTGTCAAACCGTCTCACATCGTTCATATGCTTCTTTCACTCTCCGTCCCTTCCATAAAGCCCTTTGTTCACAGGCAAATGGCTTTCTTGGTTCCCTGCAGAATGCCGTAGCCGCAGCCAGAATCCTAAACAACTTGCCCTCCCATCTATACCTTGAGAGCTGTACAAGACACAAAGAACAGCAAGAATTCCAAGCATGATCCCGCTCGCCATTCCAGAGAGCGGCCTCACGCTTGTCGACTCTGCCCAATCCCAGACCGAAAATGGCCCTCTAAAGGCCGACAACAAGCCAATCCAAATCATGCAGCTGGAATTGACGGATGATGTGCTGCAAGAAATCCTAAGAAGCGCCCGTCATGGTGGAAAAGGCGTGAATATGTCCTTTGGCAAGATGATCGTATGTACTTCTTGATCTACTGACCACCAGTCACCGGCTGACACTTCGTTTCAGACACTTCATTATGGAAACAAGTCTCAGCCACTTGCTGCTAGCACCTCTTCTTCGCACAGCCGACTCTACGACTACTCTTCTGAGAACGAGAACGAGCTTGCCTTTGCCGGACGGATCAGCCACAAGCTCGTCATGCAGAAAGCACAAGAGGACATTGCAGGTGCCGACGAAGCTCTTGCGAAGCTACAAAGCCAACTAGCATCGCATGAGAAAGACAAACAGTCCAAGCAGTGAGTAGCCTTGCAGTCTGCCGCTTCCATTCATACCAATCCATGCTGACATTCACCTGTTCAGGATTAAATACGTCCCTGACAGTTCCACCCTTCCACCTCCGATCAAACAAACCGCACTTACCCTCAAACATCACTCAAATAAGAGCAATTCACTTTCCTTCCTCAAGAAAACCAACAACGCTGCCTTACTCAACGATACCACGCGCTCAATGCCTACCAGTCCCTCCATCAGTGCTGCTCGCATACATCTCACTCAGAAGTCCATTACCTCTGTCCCAGGTCTCCCCAACGGGACAGTTTCAAGAACCCAAGCATTGCGGCAGTCTCTGGTTCACCTTCTTGCCGCCCGACCAGCATCAAAAAAGCTACTTGTCCGACACTTGAAATGCAAAGAGGAAGATGTTGAAGAGGTCTTGCATAAGATTGGCAAACCATTCCGCCTTGACCAAAGCAAATGGGACTTGACAGATAAGGCCTTTAAAGAGCTGGATGTTTGGGACTTTAATTATCCGAATCAAGAGGACCGTGAATTGGCAATCGGCCGTGCTATCTCTGCTTTTGATCGGATGCGGCTTTCTACCCAAGAAAAGCTCTGGGACATGTTGATCCCGAAAGAAGAACGCGGCAAAGGGAAGATATTGTCACATCTGAACCTTCACAAAGGTCCAATCCAGCCCGCCACTACTCCGAAGATCCAAATCCAGCAAACTTCCAATGATACCAAGAAAGAAGACCTGGTGCCCGGTAATGAGAATGACCAGAAAGATCGACTTGCACCTAACGCCGAGCCCATGGCGCGGTCGAGATCTCATGGCCCAATTAAGAAAACGAAGATTAGCGAGAAAGAGGCACAATCAAAACGCCTTCTCTCGAAAGGCCCCAAGAAAGTGGCACCAGCTTCGAAAGAGAAAGAGACACATCCAGCCGTGAAGAAGGGCGGTCCCGGTACTGCTAAGAGAGTCAACGCTCCCAAGTCCAGTGAATTCGTCAACGAATCCGATGAAGAAGATGGGTTGGAAGATGCAACTACCTTACACACGCAACCTCTTCCATCCAAGAAAGCAGAAAAGAGCTCCAAGACGCCCAAAGAGCTTTTGTCTGCGCAGCCTACCGGAAACACGACTAGCTCGAAAGGCCCAAAGCATGCTGTATCGTCTCAGCCAGTTTTGTCCGCAACGACGATCAAGAAGAACAGCTCTAAGCCTGCTACACCAAGTCATGCAACAGCAACTCCGAAGGCCAGGCCCACTGTGACAAACACTGTGAATGGGAAGGATGTGCGGGATCAAGCATTCAGAAACCCAAATAAAAACCCTACAATACCAGTCAAGGTACAAGAAAAAAAACCCATCCCCACAACGCCATCTTCCGCATCTACCCCGGCACCAAAGCATAGGTTGTCGGATTCTAGTCAAGGTTCTACTACGATGAAGAAAACTTTGTCCCGGCAGAGGACAACGAGCTCACCTCACAAACCCTCACCTCTTGGCTCCTCGCCACCAACGAATGCTTCTGACTTTGATAATCCTGAACAATCCTCAACATCTTCAACGCCGCTGATCTCGCAAATGTCGAAGGTCAATGCTACACAGAATGGCGTATCACCTCGTGTGAACGGGCATGCACGCAACGCCTCTTTGCATTCACTCAAGCGCAAAGCCTGCGATTTGGACTCTGACATGCACAACCATGGCATCCCAATGACTAATGGCAACCTCAACGGTTGTACCAATGGAAAGGTCACCTCCGGAAAGCGGCACAAAGCCTCTGACATAACTCCGCCCACGACTGACAGCGATGATGAGCCGTTAGCCCGCGCCCTCAAGAAAGCGCAGTCCTTCAAAAAATATTATGCCAGTTACGAAAAGCAGTATCGCGAGGTCTCGCAGATAGAAAACCCTCCACAGGAGAAGTTGGATGAATTGATGAGGATGCATACTCGTTTAGCAGAGCTCAAGGAGCAAATTAGGAAGGGCTTGTTAGAGTGAGACGAAGATAGTCGTCGAAGTGATATTTGGAGGTGCTTTGCACCACATTCAGTCATCTTACCAGAATTTCAGAAGATTTCTTGTTACATTTAGCGTGGCGCTGGAGGGTTGGAAATATGAATTATATGACGGGCCATCTAGTGGTGTGCATGTGAGGATTCATAGCATGTGGTTTCATAATGCTATCAGAGACGACGAAGTACGTCTATTACCTGACAGGCCGAGCTGCATGAGCAACACTCGCAGCAGCGACAGCCTTTTAGCCACTTAGAAAATGTGATGCAGCCTTACAATATATTTTGCTCACAGCAGTGGACATATTTCTGTGTTCACAACTTCCTCCATCTACTCGTAAGAAGCTTCACTACAAGCTGTCTCCCATGCATTAGCCCCCCTCTAATCCGTCCCTGATCGCCGCAAGCGTCAAAAATCGCGGCGCGTCGGGCCCTCAGATCTCCGACACCCGCCGTCTCAATACGTCACCATACCGACAATCCTAGGGCAAATTGAGCAAACAGCAATTATGACTTAACCAACCGACGTCAATACTATCGTTCAGCAAATCACTCCCTTTCCCTTGGACTACATGCCCATCTTCAACCGCGACTCGCTCTCGACGTTTATAATCTTCATCCTTCCCCTCTTCATCCTAGCCCTTATTGCCTTATACAAAGAAATCACAATGGCCACGAAACCAAGTAATAATTCTTTGAACGTTTTCAAGAAGCCCTTGGCGTTGTTCTCGCAGCAGCCTATGACGGGGTTTTATAGGGATGGGTATTGTAGGGTTGGGCCAGAGGATCAGGGGAATCATGCTGTTGCTGGTAATCACGCTCTCTTTCATATTTCAGACTTTGGGCTCTAGGCTAATGGTTTGATTCCGGCATAAGGTGTTTTAACGAAAGAATTCCTTGATTTCACTGCATCGAGGGGGAATAACCTGAGATCAATCGGTTTGGAAGCTGGTTGTAAATGGTGTTTATGTACCGCGAGATGGAAGGAAGCTATGGAGGCGGCCAAGGGACCTGATGATCCTGTTGTTCCGAAGTATGTCTTCTCTTTGCACCCATTTGCACTGTATAACGTGCTGAACCTACTTCACTAGAGTCCACCTCCATGCCACAGACCAATCAGCCCTCCAGAATGGTATCACAATGGATGCACTGAAGAAGTTTTCTGCGGAGTCGGAGGTAGAGGGTTCAGGTGGACGCCTATATCAAGAGCCCAAATCACCGGAGACGCCTGGCGGTATCGCTAGGGAGACGCATTAGTCTTTGGGTGGAGGACATACACTACTCTACGTACGAGGAAAAACGCAGAATATTACGACGCCTTAATTACTGTACACTAGCAAAAACAAGCGTCTTATTACAAGGACTTGTGCCTGCCTTGCTTGATCGGGCGACCGATGATACCAGGATCCCCTCTTGAGTGTTACTATGCGATTTTTATATCCAATAAATGGTATTCAACAAAGGACAAATGACTTGATCTTGTCGTGACTCAGGAGGATGCTCCCATCAGCGCGTACATAACAAATATTCATTCGCTTTCCAACAAGCATGCTCTAAGACCAATTACCCCAAATAGATATACATTGCTTGAAAAAGGCAGCATTACCCTGAACAACCGACGCTCACATATGACGTACGCATGCATTTTGGCTCGACCAACCCTTCCACCAGTCCTTCCCCGCCCCTCCTTTCTCACAATCCTCATTTATACGCCATCTGCCCCTGCCCCGGCGGCGGTCCATGACCCGGCGGTATACCCGGTGGTGGCGGTCCACCGCCTCCAGCCATTATGGGCCCAGCGCCCGGGTGTTGAGATTGTACATCTGGTCGATTACTGCCAAGAACATCCAATTAGCGATCTCTCATCCCAAGAAATCTGCAGCCCAGTATAACAGAAGGGAAAAAGAGATCTCTCTATCGTACCTCAAATCCTGCATGAAATGGCAGATCGGACAAGCAACCTCCTTATACTTGTGTGTCGCGAGCGGTATCACTGGCTATTCATGCCCGATCAGCCCCCAATTCATCTCCGAATACCCTTAACTCTCCGACTATAGCTCAAGAGGCACACATACCACAAAACACACCGTGAACCACGGCCATCTCGTAATACAATGCGCGCTCCAATTGCCACCTATATCACCAAAAAAGAAAAGCTATTAGCCACTTCTCAATCATTCCACCAGCACCAATAAACCCATCTCCATAACCCCAGCCCCCCGTGTGCGAAAACTCACAATTATGACACTGCGCCGTCACGCCCTCATAGCCTTCCAGCTGATTTGTGAATTCTGCATTTGCGAGCGAGCGAGCGCCAACCATTAGCCTTATGCCCATTCTAGCGCTTCAACCTCAACAGCAACGTAGCGTACCATGCGTGCCGAATGTGATACAGAAAGCCATATTTTATCTGCAATATTCTTTCTGCGGTTGTAGGGAACGGGAATAATAGGTGTAGTGTAGTAGGTAAAGGTACCGCTTCTAAAGAGGAGGTACGCAGCTTCAAAAGACAAAGGTTAATGAAGCGGCGGCTATGATTGCCAAGTCTTGCATAACGTTTTTATGCAAGGCTTGGGGCTGGAACTACAACAATTTGGTCACACCATAGCTTTAGTGGGTTGGAGGACACTGACACTCCGTTAATTTGCTATTTCTTGTGTTTGGGGCCGCCAATGGTATGGTCGTCAGCTGCGCGAGTAAAGTGATGGTCCTGGCAAGAAAGAAAGTTGCCTGTGAATAATTTCCGCCTAAGAATCCCTCTGAGCAGCAGTCTGATCTTGTCCGCGATCTATTGCTAACGCATTGTCTCCTTTACGGCGCTCACATTCGCAGTTTTTCGGCCTTGTGCTTCGAACTTCAGGCCTTAGAAACAAGCGAAGTAAGGAACAGCTTCTTATATGGAGCTAGCTTAACATCCCTCCGTGACTGCGTGTTCTCTCTATTCCGTCTAGCACTTGAGACACTTAGCAAGGCGATTAGATATCAGGTCGAAGTGCAAAGCAATGTCAAGCGGGTACTGAGTGGGTACTCGATCTTTTATTCTCGTCCTTTGGTATCTAGCTGAATACATGTTCGGTAGTTTCCAACCAGCACCCCAAGCTTCGATACCTTTGCAAGACAGAAAGAACACAGTTGTCAAGACCATGGCCCCCGAGGACGCTGTCATTAAATGCACCTTCAAGCTTTGATAAATAATGCTTGAATAACCGGTACCCCTGCAAGTTCGATGTTTCGTCGCAATCATCATGAGATATAGAGATCTCCGTAGACCGAATTGTCCTTTGACAAGTTCAAGTTGCCACCTCCGCTAATCTTCGTTCAACAAGGTCCTGTCCGGCGTGACATCCTTTTCCTCCATTCTTTTGTAGGAAACCAAGCAACAAGGTCCTGTCCGGCATGACATCCTTTTCCTCCATTCTTTTATAGGAAACCAAGCAACAAGGTCCTGTCCGGCATGACATCCTTCTCCTCCATTCTTTTATAGGAAAAAACGAAAAAGGAGCATATACGAAAATGTACCACTTAGGCCCACAAGACACCCCACGCTATGCCAAGAGCAATGATGTACCCAACGGTAATGACAGGCGCCCAGATGCGAGCAAAAGTGACATGTCCTTCATTCCAGCCCTCAATTTCCCCGTGCATATGAGCATTGATGATCCAATCGAACAAGCCGTAGCCGTACGCGAGAGCTATGAATGGGATGCAGCAGCATAAGACAAGGTAGATGGTAGAGATGAGTTTGCGACGTTCCAGCAACTCGGTGGTGATTAGGTGCGGGACGCGGTATAGGTGAGGGGAATCGACACGAGCCATAGGACGGATGGCTAAACCCTGGTTTCTGTCGCGACCCCGACCAAAGTGTGTTACATATGAACATGAGGGATGCTTGCTACTATCCCAAGGATGACCGCGACCGTACACGGGATGATCGAATGCCGGAGCTGGAACGTTTGTGAAGACGAGCCCGTTGTGAGTGCGCAATGGGCGCGACGTAGAGGACGTGGAGGAGCGAGTGTCCGGAGTCGCTTGGTGAACATGTCGCTCGCGTAGGTATGGATGATCGGAACCTTGGATAGAGTCTTCATATTGGGAGCTAGAGGTTGTCTCACGGAGAAACCCTGCGCTGGTATTGCTTCTCTCGTGAGCGTGTAACACTGAGGACTTACGTGAAGAAGGCATTCCGCTGCTCTCGCTCTCGCTGGATGAGCGACGACGACGGGCAGGAGGCATCTCAATACGCTCTTGCTGCTTGCGAGGTGGAATTACTTGGAGCCACTGCTCTTTGTTCTTAGGCATCCGAATATCGCCAATCTTGACTGGGCCCGCAGCAGAGCCTGTGGTTTCGGGTGTTGATGATGTCCCCGAAGCGAGCGTTTGAGGCGAGTTCGCTTTGGACTGGGTCTGATGTTGCGAATAAGGTGTTGAGATGAAAGGTGCCGGGCTACTCGAGAGTTGTGCTCCTGGACTGCTTGCATCTGCGAGACTACTACCCACCTCTCTGGCACCAGTACCGTCGGGCGAGCCAGTGATGTTCTCTTTCGCACCCAGGATGGTTACCTTTGCGAAGCTACCCTGGCGGCCCGGCAATTGTGGGAGTGCATAGACCATGGAATCATCTTCATCCTGTGTGCTGACCCAAGTTGAGGAGTGGTACGAACGCTCCTTTGAGCGAGATTCACGTTGAGTCTCATTCATCTCACCTCTGGAGCCTTTGGAGACGGGTGTTGTCAATTCATAGAGCGATTTGCGTTGTTGTTTCAGCTTCTGCTCGTCGTCGAACGTTTCTGAGCTGAGATGACTTGGATCAGGAACGGTCTGATCAGGAATAATCTCATCCATTTGGGAGTGTGCTGAATGTTGTAGTGGTTTTATGACTGGTGGTGATGAGATGAAGGGGTGAGTGTGATCCTCGAACAACGGAGTCGGGTGGTGGTAGGCGCGTGACTGGTGTTCTTTTGATGCACTTGGCATCTGGTCCATTAGCTCATACTCTGACTGTGGAATGCTGTAACTCTGACCAGTTTGATGGTCTTTGATAATGATGTAGGATTGGTTGAGACGAGGGCGAGATGAGGGTTGTAATCCACCTGAGTGGGCGTCGGATGTTTCTTGTTTTGGAAGTGAAATGTCACCTGAGTCTGAGTTATCGGCAAGGCTACTGCCGGTCTGTGCGTCCGACGCGTCCTCACTAGCTACGCGAAACCCGAATTCTTTCACATCGGACACGGTTTCCCAATCTTGCTCCCCTGAGCTCATCGGATATGCTCGACCTAGGCGGCCGTCCTTTTTGATCCCATGAGCTCTTAAGACTTCTCCCAGCCGGCTATTGCTCCTCGAGGGCTGGGAGTTTTCAGTGTTGTTCGTGGCGTCTCTTCCGAAGAGCAGAGGAGGTGTTGGGCTCCTCCTTTTGCTTGTATTTTCGGACGAACTAGATTGTAATGTACCAGGTCCGGGATCATCAATGCTCGACGTCGGGCGCAAGTAATTGGCTTCATCATCACCAAATGTTTCCATGAGTCCCATTTGACTACTCGAAGACTCGTCTCGTCTAAGATTGGATTTGATAATATCTCCGATCGAGCTGAGCGAGCTTCTGAGCTCTGCATCTGACATAGCACGCTGCGTTGTGCCATTTGAAATAATTCCAGACAAACCTGATAGCCTTTGGGGTTGTACGTCAAAAGCTGCAGCTGGGATGGTGAGGTTTATGACCGGTGATGTTGGGTCAGTCATTCCAACATTTGCAGATGCTGCTGGACTGGCTGATGGCGGGGCCTCCTCATCTTCTTGCCCATTCTCAGACTTTGCTAGCCACGAGAGATCCGTACTGGACACCGGTCTTGTGCTATAAGGCTCCGGTAAATCAACAACAACGTCACCACCATCTTCGGATTGACGTGGGCTCCAGGCATACTCGTCCAGCTCCTTTGCGACTGGTCTCGGAGCGAGAGATGCATGGGGAATTGGGCGATGTGGATTAAAAGCTGTGGGGGTCACTTGATCGTTGTAAGTCCCCTTCTGCTCGAAAGCAGCTCTAGTGTTAGGGAATTGGTCTGGCATTCCATAAGGCACATATGCTTTGTCGGGCAGCAATGGAAGAGGAGGCGTGGGAGGCATCATGTCCTGATCTCGAGACTTATTTTTCAGTGTTCGCGATGAAGGAGTCTTATTCCCTTCGACGGTGTCCATCACCTTCCGGTAAGTTTGAGGGAAAGATTGTGGTACACTCTGTGACTCTCGGAGCAATGAGAGCCTAGTCGGACCGTTTTCCAGGTCGTCATTGAATTCTGGCACCGAAGATTGTCTCTCCTTGCTGCTGAACATCCTCAAGATTGGTGACATTGCTGATAAAGGATTTTTGAGATAGAGTGTTTAAGCAGTCAGGTAGAATGCAGGCACACAATGATTCGAAAATCTGAACGTATGCTTCACGCCTGACGTAGCCCTTCTTGAGTACAAAGAAGGTGGGGGTACAGATAAGCGCGTTCAGTGATCTTGGTGTTGAGAAAAAGGACCTGATACGCGTCGCGTGAACTAAAGTCAACTGAGTTGGCTACAGAACATCAGAGGCAGAGAACATGAATCAGAAGAAGGCACCTACAGATTTGATATCCGAATCTCTAGCTTGTGAACTTTCGTTATCAGTCAGTGGGTTTCTTTGCAACGTGTGGTGTGTTGACGGAGGCCGCTGACGAGGTTCTCACCTTACGACTGTGTCCGGAGCAGAACACTGGGTACTGACCGGATAGGTGAAAGCTGTCCAACAAGATTCTCGGGAAAGAATTGATCTATAACTTGAAGCAGAAGGCTTGGAGTCAGCAGAATGTCCAGCGATGTGTAAGGTTGCGATGTTGAGGTTGGATAAGGTAAAACGCGCGAGCGAAAGCGATGTATATTGGCTGGTTGAGATCAGGTCTTGAAGGCTTACAGTGAAAAACCACTTGCAGTAGTACAATAGCAATACAGTGACCCGTCTTGTGAGGAAGTGGAGGAAGTGATAAAAGCGGTGAGGGAGGATGGGTTGCAGAGGGTGTTGTGGGCAGAAAGGATTCGGTTATGCAGTGAGGGTCTAAGACTGAGCTTACTAGTATCAACACTAGCAACAGCTTCACTACAGCTCGCACAACCTTTGCAGCGTGCATAAAAATCTTGTATATATCCTCTGAGCAGGCGTTTACCCACTTTTCCTCCTGATGCGATCCTCTCTCACATAATCGGTAGCTCGTTATCTCATTACTGAGTATGGATCTTCTTGAGCTTGTCTTGTTTCCTTGACTAATAAGCAGCATGAGATGGAGCTTCAGGAATCAAACGCAAAGGCATGGGCCGTCTCCGGGAAGGCAGGCTTTTTGTGGTTAATCTTCCGCGTCGAAACGCCATATCGCGTGCAGGTAGTCTCTAGAGATCCCCGTTTTCTGGCCCAACCACTCTTTTACTCATTGCGAGTGAGCAGTCTATCGCTCGGGAAACCGGACGACTGACCAACGAGGCAAAAGTACGGCACCCCTTCTCTATGTTCAATGCTTCATCGCTCCTATACAACGTCCGATGCCTTCTAATTTAGTGCTAGGTATTCATGCTCGATCACTAACACTTACAGGCGTGCTGATAATGCTAATCAATTACCTCCGGTCGCAGTAGTAATAGCGCTTGGAAATAGTCGCGGATCTCGTGTGTACTTTGCATTGGCTTCAGAAAAAGCACGTGTAGAACAGTGACAACACTTGAACTATAACCGTGCAAGAAGTGGGGCAATGTATCTATGAAGACATTATGGTTGGGAGACGCCAATGTGACAGATCAAAAAGGAAGTTGCTACACCCATCGAGCCTTCCCGGGCCCAAATTGCTGACTGTGCTTACTGTAGGGATACACAAGGAAATAGGAGAGGCTCACTGCGCAGAATTTCCCTGCTAAAGAGAATAGCCTGGTCTCGATGTCGTTTGCTGCGGGTTCGTGCTGTGCTGGCCGCTGATCTATCATGCTCCCTGCCGATGCCCTAACCTTGGCGGATTACACTTTGTCTCAAGTGGTTTCCACCGTATATATGTGATGAATGGCAGAAGAGCTGGACTATCGCAGAGCTACGCGGCTGGCGAGTTGTCTGAGTACAAAGTTTTCTGAATTAGTCCCAGTCAATTGAGAATCATCCAGCGAAGCGCAGCTTGAAGTCGTAGGAGTCCAAAAGTGGCTTTCGTCTCGGCCAATTGCGATTTTAGGATGGAATCATTTCTCCGGGAACGCACATACAATGTCTCGAAAATGTAACGTTATTTCCCATGAAAGGGAGATGTCGGCATAAGTCCTACGAGGTCTGCAATTGGGGCAATATTGCCCATATATGTGATTGTTGCTAGCCTTGCACTCGCGAAGCTGATCTAGTATGCTGAACCCATTATTTTCAAGCCACCCTATTCAGAACATTTACGCATTGTCGCAGACGAGAGGATCCACGAATTTCGATCCCACGAGTGATTTTAGGAGAACAGAGAGCGGCCGAAACCAGGTCGGACAGTCGCAGCTGCACACCATCTTCTGCCACACTCGTAGGATCCAGCGAACGGAAAACTTCCTTTGCTTCATACGATGGATTTTATCACTTAAAGACTGTTTGCTGGGGTTTTGGGGAATTCTAAAGAAGATTTATGTGACGTGGCACGGTCGACGACGATGCGGAGAGAGTACGATTCTGGCGGCAGATTTCAGCTCGATTTCTTTGCCAAGCATACGGCAGCCCATATAGCAGTTCAATAGCGGGTCTATCTTTTGGTGTCTCAGCGGGCACGCCATGTTCATGGACTGATATAAGGATAGTTCGACTTCTGGAAGACGAGTCTTCTAGAATCATTCGGACTACATTCTTCAATACACTCATACACTCGTGATTACATGAATGCGTTAGTACACTGATTGAAGGGAGACAAGAATTGCTCTATAAACCAAGTCTCCGAATATGATCGATGGTCCTCTCCCACGCTTCTCTGATGCAGGCAATATACCTCTGGGCCTTAATATCTTTTGTATTTCTGTCTTTAAGTTAGCGGCTGTGAGCGCAACTTCGGCAGACGATGACTTACATCCTCTGTCCTCCTTCGGTTCCCGGGATCCAGACTATTTGTCGCTCCCATCAAGGTCTGACCAACTGCTTTGCTGACACCCATAGCAGGCCGGAGTATTATTGTAGGAGCGCTCCGCAAAACCGCCTTCGCGGCGCTGCCCGCCGTCCCGCTTTCCAATATTTCTCCAGGCATTGCGACGATGGCATCTTTGGCCGTAAGCAAATCGCGCTCAAGGCTAGCATAGCCACCGCGAAGGCCTTGTACCAATCCCAGCGGTTGATCAGCATACAGACTGATCTGCTTCTTCTCATCCTCTTCCGCTTCCCCATCTTCCCATCCACTTGAGATGTCTGGTCTTGTCGCAGTTGGTGGGTTTAAAAGATCTTCTGCGCCCTGAAGAAAAGTCTGGGTACCAATTGCTATTTTGGCTCCCAGCTTCACAAGCTCGCTTGTCGTCGTCTTTGCAAACGCTGCAGCGCCCTTCTGAAAGCTCCGCATCACCCTTCCATCTTTTCTGTATTCTCGTATCGGCACAACCACCAAATCGCGAACTCCTCCCCCGACATTGACAAGTGAGCGGATAGGGGATAGACCCGCAAGAACACCTGGAAGCTGATTACGTTTGACATCGGGCATCCATATGTCATTCAGAGTTTTACCAAGCTTGTCAAAACCTGAAACCCCGTATATTATAAGACGTCGAAGCACCATGTCCGCTTCTTGGAGAATGAAGAAGTTCATGAACTCATTGGTGTGGCCAGAACGTATGCCTGCGTAGTCGACACGCTTTGGTTTGAAGTCGAGCTTGATCCGTACAGAATTGATTTCCGCGCGTTGTATGAATGGAGGCTCTGATTTCGAAGTTTGGGTTGGTGCAGAATCATCCTTGAATTCGAAGAACCTTGTCATGAAGTCGAGAGCATCCTGATCAACATGTAGCCGTAAGGGGAGGATAGTGGCCTAATCCCAATTAGCATTCATATCGCTCGGTGACCACAGAACGAACCTTTAGTATCATCTCAGATGCAGCAAGATTAGGCACAGGCTTGACGTTCAATATTTCCAGGTGGACCATGCTAGTTCCACTTTCTCGCTCTCCGGCGTCATGCATGTAAGTCGCAAACTTCTTCCAGGTTGACGTTGGCACATGATCAAATATTTCAAGATCTTCCACCCGAATATCAATCGAGCTCTGGGTTTCCCCCGAGTCCGGCGGAAAGACTACCACATCCGCAGAGATGCCTTTGAGCTCGAAAGCCATTTTGTGGTGTTTGCTCCGCTTCAGTCGTAATTTGCTAGATTTTGATCGTGGCGTATGCCCTTGGCGACTTGGTGAACCTGAAGCTGATGATGTAGCATAGCTTCCCGTTTCACTGGCAAGTTCGTCCAGGTTGTGGTTCACTTGACGGGCGAGCTCAGTTGGATCACGGTTGGCAGGGATGCCGATGTATATCGAATTGAACAGGAAGTCACCAATTACGGACTCCTCCTCTTCCTCGAGATCAAGAGATTTGCGCTTTTCTCTACGTGACAAGCGCTCTGCAGCTTTGTTCTGGACCTCCTCAACGGCGTGGGTAATCACATCCCTCGTGTGTTGCCAATCATATCCATCGAACAAATTCCAGATGATGTGGACATCGCGTACGCGGACTCTAAGTGGACTTGCTCGTAATCTGTAGTCGCCATTCAGTCCATATGTGTTGTGTTTAGTGTTCCACCTATGCGCTGTGCCTTCAACAGTTGATGTAGATCCAAAATGCTCGTCCTGAAAATCAAGCGGCAGATTCCCAGGGGCGACCTGCGCTTGTTCCTGGAAGCTTTTTAGCAGATTTTTGCTTCCGATTTCTTGTATAACAGACGGGCTTGCTAGAGATTCCAGGGTATCCTCAAGCATACTGTCTGCAATTCCTTCGGAGGCCGCCTCTGGGTCAGGGTTATAGAAGCTACTGACGAATTCCAGATTCTGAGGGACTTCGTCCTCCACCATGTCCCCCTCGTCAAGTTCCAACGGCAAGTCATCATCACCACCATTATCAGCTTCCTCTGCGGCAAAGGTGTCGCCCACGAATGAAGCAAGCATGTCTTCCACTGGTACTACCTCCGTTCTATATTTCAATTCCTTGCTGGGCGGTAGGGGCGGGTTCAGTCCATTCACGATGGCCTGCAATGTCTGAGTGGAGTCGGCGCAAGATTCGAGTACGAAAAGCTTATCCTTGATCTCTATATCAATTCTGTTGCTAGCATCGTCTTCTGCTTTTATGAGCTCCATTGTAGCTTTGGCGGCCGATACAGTGGTAACAGACACATAACCGGTGGCCGACAGAGCTTCGACCTGGGTTCTTCGACCGTCGAAAGGTTGGCGTTTAGAAGCTGCGTTAGCCGGCGTCACATTGGCGACATCATCAATCACCATAATTGAAGCTTTCCTTATTTCCAGTGTTGCATGGGCTTCGTGTTCTCGAGGCATGACACCAATGAAATGGGTGTTCGTCAAAACAAGGAGACCTTTACTAAGAGAGTTGCGTGGATTTAGACCTAACACAGAGTCTCGTAGGGCGATGTCAATTCTCAAAGCTTTGGAATTGACGGAGGTATCGCTGCGTGCAGAGCTTTGGGTGAAAAGTCTAGGCGGAGAAGTTGGAGGAGGCCCGCGGCTTGTTAAAGTAGCAACAGAGCTAATCATATCAGCGACCATGGTCCCACCGTCGATCGTATCTTTGTAGCCCATTATAGCTATGACAGTCGAAATATGGTATTCTATGCGTAGATTGTTGAGCTTGATTTTTGCTGTTGGCTCCATCTCATTACCAATAAAGCGAGCCATAACCATAGGTAGAGGGGAGACCTCATCGATTTCGGCGTGCAAGGCTTCTCCAATCAGCTCCTCAGAGTGATTACGATGAAGGCGTACGGTCTTGACCCCGAGCGCCATTAGGCTGGGGAAAGTGACGTGTGCAAAATCGATATTATGAAAGACCACAGTAGCAGACCCAAATTCGCCATCTACAGTAGTCTCGAATTTGAATTCGCGAATCGAAGCTAACGTCAGTATTCCGGGGCGGTCGTCCTCAGGCAGGTACTTTGCCACGGTTGATAGCTTCTTGAGATCTTCTGCCAGCGCTGGGAAGCAATGGAGAGCTGCTATACTCGAGATATAGCTTTCTAAGTTGTCAACCTTCGCTCGAATAACTCCGCCTTGACGGCGCTGCCGTAACAGAGTATCGACTAGTATGTCATCGTCATGGTCGTACTTGTCCTTTGATGGAGAGAGGAGACCGAGTAGCCGATCTAAGTCGGCCTCTTTAGGCGTTGACAGATATTCGACCCTCAAGTTGACAAGCTTCATTTGAATCGAAGGGTCGGATTCAGACTGCTGCAGGTACGGCCCACTAAGATTCAAGCGATCAACAACCAGACCCAGGCCTTCCGTCCGGCTGACAAGCTTCATCGCTGTGCTCTCAAGACGCAATGAGGCTTGTGATCCTCTGAGATCAAATACAAGGCCTCCAATTCTCGCTGAAATTTTGTTTTGCATTTCGTGCGCGGTTTGCTGTCCAGGCATATCTGTTTGGGTAGTTTCGAAGTGCACTCCTCGTGACGTCTTCATAGGGCGTGAGGCCTTCGAAACGGCGTTCTTGACAGTGACAGTTGACACCACCGAGCTGCCAAGATCAAGCATACTGCTGAAGCCACCAAACCAGCCGAAAGTTTCGTCCAACCGTCGTATATCTAGACAGACGTGCAAAGGTAGCGTTGTGATATTAATTTTTGTAACGTCGTTAATCTTATCTATCGTCAAAGCCACATCATTATCAATGGGTGCGAGTATATCACGCGTAGACTCTCTCATCTTCAAGCCGGAGTCAAAAGATAAGATATCATCGGCGGCGTATCCAAAGCGAAACTTTCCCATCGACAATTTGAATATGGGAGAAGATGTTGGGTCATTATGTACAGCGAGACAACTATCGATTTCAGCTCTTAAGAGTACTTCTGAGTTTTGAGAGAAAGTGTCCACGGCCGTCTCATGCTTTCCAGCAGATGAGACTGTGGTGCTCTTAACCATGTCAAGGAATTTCCAACACGCTTTATTGATTTTCAATCTCAAGTGATTCTTCTTAGATGGAGGCGATTCAGTGTTAACTCTCCTCTGCCTCTCATGAGGGGCGTTCTTGCGTAAAATGTTGAGTTGTTGGACGATAATGATGGACATTCTTGTGAGGGCCATGTCGCCTAGGACTTGGATATTACCAACTTCTATGGTTAGTGGACGACCGGAGTGCTGAAATTTCTGGATATTTGTAGATTCTGACGAATGGCTCGAAGGCTCCACGAAACTAATACGTGGGACTTCATCACCACTAGTTGGCCTCGCTGTTGGAACTTCCAGAGGACTGTTGCTGGGAGGAGATGCTGCTTGTGGAAGTTCTAGTATAATGGAGTCAACAGTAATTATTCGCTTTTCTATCGTGAAAGAAGTCTTGAGGTTTGTTGAAGACAGCTGAGAGCCGTGAGAAGATGTAGCTCTCCGTTGTGCAGGCGGAGTGGATGGTTTAGGCTCTACTTGGTCATCAGTTATAGGATTTAAGGATCTTTGCACTCGTGGTGAGCTGAAAGTATTGGACTGTTGGGGGTCGGCCTGCTTATGGTGCCTGCTGATGATGAATCCGCTTTTCTGTGAGTATCTGTCCATGAAGCTAGTTCCATGGTGCTGCGAAATCGAGGGTTCCTCAAGGAATGACGCGATTCTTCCCTCATCTTCGCTTTCCGAGTCAGATGAGCCCCAATTGCCTGGTATCGAAGTGCTCTTATCTTTCTTACTCATAGAAGTATGGCTAATGGCACTCATGTACATACTCTCAGCTTCTTCATGACTGAATATCTTTGACTCTGTAAGATCTTCAGAAGCCGAGGAGTGGTCACTGGCTGGACTTGGGGGACTTGACGACGCACGGCTGCCTGCACTGACGTCTGCCGGTGGACTGGGAACAGATAAATTACCTGCACCATCATTGGCACGAAAATCACTGACGCTCTCAGAACGCAACCTCTCAGTAGGCTGTATATACCGAGCGAATTCGGTTGAGCTGGGCTGCACGGTGGAAGAAGGCCTTCTAGGAGGCTGGTCGGGAGATGAAGAAGGGTAGTGATTGGCTGTATCGGTATATGGAGGCGATGATGGGACATTGTCCGAATCCGCCATGGCTTCTAGCATATAGTGGCCATGTCCGTGCTCCGAGTAGAAAGAGTCCGTAATGGTACTGTCGTCATATTTACTGTTCCCAGATGCATATCGATAAGAAGACGCTGTGAATGGCCCATCATCCCCATCACTGGTGGCATCTGCGAATGAATGGCGGAGATTATCTGTACTTAAATACTCGAGATTGTGCTCCTCTACTCCATGGGTCTCCGCCGTGTGGGCGCTAGTCGAGGGCGAGGTCCCTGTCTTCGAGAAGGCAGACCTTTCTGATTTGCTGCCTGACTTCTCCATGGTACTAGCAGGTGCAGTATCAGGAGACGCTGGCGCAGTAGATCGTGAAAGATTTGCAAAAAGAGAGGCTTCAGAAATGAGCAGCGCTGTGCAATTTGCAATGGTGAGTCGCCGAATATAATGCTTGTCGGATCCCGATTTCTCGAGAGTGCTATCTCCAGCTGTCGTTGTGGGAAGACTAGTAACACCATCTAGTGCAATGGTCTGAACAGACAAACGAATGGTTACAATATCTGATTTGTCCGATTCATTACCAGGTGCAGAGCCTTCAGGAGGTAGGCCAATCTTCAGATCCAGGTCTAAAACCACGTTCTCGACTTTCACCTCGATACGGTCTATAACACCTTTTAAGAATTCTGATAGGAACCCTGGCAGGGAAATGGCGTTTCCAACACCTAGATCAGGCATTCCGTCCCCATCTTCGCTGAACACTTGTGATTGGTCTAGATGCTGAGACTGGGCGATAGCTGCTTCTAGTTCTGCTTTCCTCTCCTTAGGCTCCGATTGTAGGAACGACTTCGCCACGTCATCTGTTGTTGGTAGATCCTCTGAGAGTTTCTCGTCATCGCTGTTATACTGGGTCGAAGAGCGAGAACTGTGACTTCCTCCTGGATCGTGGACGTGGAATTGAGTGTCCCTTGACGGATCCGCCTTGGAGCTTGGCGAGTCTCGTCCATGCCGACTTTTCCTGGTTTTCACTTCTGCGGTTTCACTCCTCGCATGCTCTTCGAGGTCTGCACTAATGCGTACCTCCACTCCATTGACCTCAACTGATATACCACTCTGGTATAGGTCCGAGGGTACCGTCAGTCGCAAGAATAGGATCTGAGCTGAGAGAACAGCGACGCTGGGAGGAAGTCGAAGTAATGATGAAAGTTTCTGAGCACAGACAGTCAGTCTTTCAGATGAGAATAATCTGCTCCTGCAGCCTGTTTCCTACCTTGGTATGTACGGGAATGTCTCTCAATTCAACTGTACTACGTCTTCCCCATGCTATGTCTAGCTTCTCAAGGTCCAAGGCGTCCGTATCCAGAAGCTCGAGTCGAGAGAGTGCATACCGTAAGATCCGCTTCTGAAGGAACGAGGGTATGAAGTAAGTCATGGTGGCTGTAGGGAATTATAAATGGATAGCTATCGGCATGTCATGGCTTAGGCATGCCCCCACCATGAAGCTTTTTGCCCCGGCCAGTGCGAGATGAGGATACAAGCTACACCAGACAAGGTCTATTTGGTGCGGACATGAAAGTTTAGGCTGGCTCATACTGGGCAAAGTCGTTCACCTTTGTCAGTTATGAAAGTTCCAGGCTTGAAATGCTTGTGAAACACAATAGTCCGGACCCACAACACATGATTTGCTGCCACTGCGCCTGCGGACAATGTGACCCAAGATAGTCACAGCCATCAAATATGGACGCGACATCAATTCCGAACGCGACATTAACACGATTAAAATAAGGTTGATAGTCATATGTACTGTAAACACACAAATGACGCACGCATTGATATAGATCTACGTCGGTATGATCTACGGCCATAGGACAGACCGATCGACATTGGTCTAGATCCCTGGAGAATGCCAACGCTGTTCAGACCATGACCTCTGCTATGTGGTCCGTGAACAACTATTTGTAGAGGAAGATATTGCTGTTGTTGAGCTCTTGTGGTCTAACTTTTCTAAAGGTTATAAAAGATTTTTTGGAGCTCAATAACATTTCCATACATGATCAGTCATCGTCACCTCCATAATCTACAGCATACTCCAACACGATCCATTCGCAGAACTTGTTCCACTCTGCTGTCCACTCCCTCAAGCGGGCGCCACGTATCCCTTCACCATAGATGCCATCACTGATGTCCTTGGTCCATTCCTTCGCCGATTGATCTTCGTAAGCCGCCCATCGCACACTGTTCTCCGCTAGTGATCCAAGGCCGGCTAAGCCAAGGTTTTCCCAGCCCTGTAGCGCTTGCCAGAAGTCGTGGGTCACGCCATTCTCTCGATGTCCAAGAATGGCTGGATCATCATTGGATAGGGCACAAGAGACCCCGCGGGCTAACAGTGCGGGTAAGGGGTGAGCTTTGATCGAGCTTGCAAGGCGCAACACCTCGTTCGAGATCGGACACGATTCTATCAATATTTTCTTTGTCTTGATCATTTCAAGGAGTAGAGGATGCTTGTACAGCGAGAAACCGTGGCCAATCCTTCGCGTTCCGAGGAGTATAGCGTCGAAGAGGTTGCGGTCTGTTTCATCTCCATCCCCAAGACATTCACCTGCGTGAAAGAAGAATGGTAGATCAACACCGTTCTCTACACAACGTTTCTTAAACCAGAACAACTCTGGCGTCATGTCCACAAGGGGTCTGCCTTTATCTTCTTGTCCAACAAGGTCATATCCAGCAATAAGATGAGGGTAGGCTTTCTTCATCGCAATACATTGTTTCATGTGTTCTACCAGGGCTTTCTTTCCCCACATTCGTAAAGTAGTCCATATGAACCGACATCCCCAGAAATCCCTGCCCTCTTTCGAGGCTTTGAACTTCTTGATTTCCTCATCAAAGACACGAAGCATATCACTACAGTCTTTCGAGGGCTCTTCACAGCCTTCAAGCCTGAATTCGTTGTAGAAAGTTGCTCGAAAATCTACCCACCTCAGCCCGTCCTCCACCAATTGACGGAGCAAACGTTGTATTGATGCTCGAAATATTGGTTCATAGCCTTCCATAGAATTCAAAGACGGGAAACAGCTCGTGAATTTCCTCCAGATAGCGTCGACACCATGATGGTGCTCCAGCGATTCCTCGGGTGTGATCGTACACTTGCCCATCAGCCAGCTTTTGAATCCCGCTACTCCCCCATCAGGGAAGGAGCTTGCAGCTTCTCTGGCAGAAACGAGGCTCAATTCCTTGTAGCCCTCACTCCATATTGAGGCTACATCTGACGGTAGTGTCTTCGTATACTGGAACATTACAACAGCTTTCTTCCACCTCTCTGAATCAGTTAATGGCTGGTCGGCGTGCATTGCCATTCCCTCCGTGGCAAGCACCTGGTCGATAAGCCAGTCTACATCGATCATAGCATCCTGATGAGCGTGCAACAAAGCTCCCTTTGGCATCTTCTTCACGATCTGCCAAGATTTTGTTTTCTTCATAGTCTCTCGAGCAAGCGTAAACATCATGCCAGGATACAGATTCACACCTCCCTGTTCTGCCAGGCTATCTTGTTCTTGGCTTGTCCATATGGTCTGTCGTTCCTCGGCCAATATTCTGGAGACTATGGTACATGCTTCTGCAGCTAATGGGTTTAATGATTGACGAAAAGCATTGTCACTGCGTTGAGAGGCTTCCCTTTCTATCAATTGTTCACGACCCTGGAGATATTGCTGTATGAACTGATCATCAAACTGGGGGAGACCTTCTTCAATTTCCCAATCGGAGACTTCCGACGCAATGTCAACCTCATCGTCCAAATTGGAGGCCATGTCTCAAAACGAGTATCCTGCGCAAGCAAGGTACAGGCTAGAGCTCATAGGATCACTTATTTGACAGTGCCGTACAGCTATTCACCATGATAATATCGATCAGGCACTAAGAGTCTTACCAACTGCCGCGAATGCCAGGTAATACAAAGTCCAGATTCCTGAGTCAATTGTGGCTAATATGTCCTGATCAAGCAGGTCAGTGGTACTGCTCCGAATCCTTTCGCCGATGCTAGATAAGAGCCAAACTGCTGGGCCTGCAGTATGATCAGCAGATCGACTGGCTCGCCAAGGGTAGTGCTCCGCTCGAACGTTGATCGTTGGGTATCGCCGGAAGGTGGGATGGAGATCCGAGGGAGGATTCGTCAGATAAAGAAGGCTTCTCCTCGCAGGTTGTTAGTGATCTTAAAGTTATTAACCGTTGAGTCTGTCACCCCCGAAGGACCCGGACGTTATATCCCCTAAGTCCGACCTGCTAATGATGCCCGCCCCAACCCCTGACTATGTTGACGTGACAGTCACCAACGAGAGTCACAATGCTTCTCCGCAGAAGCACGCGATCGCAAATGATGATCCAGCGTTGGATAAAGCCCACGAGCACCATCATGCTCACCTTCATCATGGGCTGAACGCTGAGAAAGGCAGGGATGATACAGTGGTCTACTCCAAAGGCACGACCTTTGAAAGGAGTACAGTACCGCATCAGGATCCGCAAGATCATGATATACACCGGAGGAAACAGGGAGAGATTGCTGGCGGAGGACTGCCAGCGTTTGGAGACCCTGAAAAGAACGGCCTTAGTCCTATTCGTTCAGAAGAGGATCCCCAGACCCACACCTTCTCGAATTTTTACAGAAGATATAGAATTTTTTTTCACTTATTCATATGGCTCCTGTTCACGGGCTGGTGGATTGCTGGGCTCATCCTCCATGGTGTGCACGACCCATTGAGCTCAAGAACAGGCTGGTTGAAGCCATTTCTCTTTTGGCTGGCCATTACCTTGCGAATTCTTTTCTTTCATGTTCCCATCACCATCGTCACACGGCCTATGCATTGGATGTGGAGTAAGACAGGCGTGCGATTTGCTGAGTTGTGTCCCGACAGGCTCAAAATACCGCTAGGTGCATTCGTGGTCATT
The DNA here is from genome assembly GCA_002927785.1 of Cladonia uncialis. NCBI lineage: Eukaryota > Fungi > Ascomycota > Lecanoromycetes > Lecanorales > Cladoniaceae > Cladonia > Cladonia uncialis. The sequence goes on from NAPT01000037.1 coordinate 38,325, forward strand.
GCTGTTATGCTCATTGGGGCCTTTGCCAGCCCAGAGAGTCAAGATAACACTCGTGCTGTACCTGCCCCTGTACACTTCGCGGAGAGGATTTGCTATTAATACTCCACAGAACAGAGCTATCTCACTGTTCGGTCTCCTGGTGATTGTTGCTGTAATGTGGGCCACCTCGAGAAACCGCAAGGTAATTGAACCACCAACTCATAAAAAATTGGCTTCTGACAGGCTTTCTAGGCTGTAAATTGGCACACAGTCATCGTTGGAATGTTTGTGCAGTTCATAATAGCACTCTTTGTTCTCCGATCGGGTGTTGGATGTAAGAAAAGCAATGAGCGCCTAGAGACTAGAATAGTCCGTTCACATGATGTACAGATGATATCTTCAACTTCGTTTCTGAGCTCGCTCGAGATGTTTTGGGTTTCGCAAATCAGGTATTTAGGATTCCTTCTTTTCGACGCAATTGAAGAATAACTTATCTCTTCCAAAGGGCACTATCTTCTTGACAGCCACCAGTGTGCCAGCATTAGGTTGGTTTTTGGTCTCAGTCTTACCTGCAATTATCTTCTTCGTCGCCCTTGTGCAAATATGCTTCTACTACGGCATACTTCAATGGTTCATCGGCAAATTTGCCGTATTCTTCTGGTGGTCTATGCGCGTGTCTGGTGGGGAAGCCGTGGTTGCCGCAGCCTCTCCATTCATCGGACAAGGAGAATCTGCAATGCTGATTAGGCCCTTCGTTGCACACCTCACCCAGGCCGAGCTCCATCAAGTCATGTGTTCGGGATTTGCTACAATCTCAGGTTCGTATTTCAAAGAAATCTAGCCCCTGAAGATAGTATCACCTCATGCGCTAATTTGAACAACAGGCTCCGTACTCATCGCATATATCTCACTCGGAGTGAATGCTCAAGCTCTTGTCAGCTCCTGCGTTATGTCAATTCCAGCCTCGCTAGCCATTTCCAAGCTTCGTTTCCCAGAGACTGAAGAGACATTGACCACCGGCCGTGTGGTTATACCAGACGACGATGAACATAAAGCTGCTAACAGCCTGCACGCTTTCGCCAACGGAGCTTGGCTCGGTCTACGAATCGCCGGAATGATCCTCGCCACACTTCTCTGTATCATTGCACTGCTTGGCCTCGCCAACGGTCTCCTGACCTGGTGGGGAAGATACTTGAATATCAACAATCCACCTCTGACCGTCGAACTCATTGTTGGTTACATCTGCTACCCCATCGCCTTCCTCCTTGGCGTTCCCCGTAACGGCGATCTGCTCAAGGTTGCGCAACTTATCGGCACAAAACTCATAGCGAACGAATTCGTGGCGTTCACAGCATTGCAAACAGATCCAGCATACGCCGACTTGTCTCCCAGGAGTAGGTTGATTGCTACCTACGCTCTGTGTGGCTTTGCCAATATCGGGAGTCTGGGTACCCAGATTGGGGTGCTAAGCCAGATCGCGCCAGGTAGAAGTGGAGATGTCTCGAGGCTGGCTCTCAGCGCCTTGGTTGCTGGAGCATTGAGCACCTTCACAAGTGCAAGTATCGCAGGGCTGTTGATACAAGATCAGGCAGCTTATTTCTCGCCAAGTACAGCAAGCTGATGAACATTGTTGAGTCTGGACCTTACGATGAGTAGCTAGAATGAGTTGGGGATTGGTTTCCTTGCCCTTGCTTAGAAACATAGTGCCGAACAGTATTTCTGCATGTGAAAGATCTTAGTCCAAGAAAACAGATTTTTGGAAATTGTCACTGCATTGAGCGTGCTTCTTGTATCCTTGACCCGTTCCTACTCTCCTTGGAATCCAAGTACTGGGATGAGTGGCCCTCCTACGATTCACGATATGTTCAAAAAACCAAGCAGCAGTTTCTTACCAACGACAAAGGTAATATACACATTAGGACCCACTTCTCAATTGACAATGAATGGATAGGACATCATCTTATGCAACATCATTCACCCGCATCATCCGCGCAGAGTCGTATGACCATGAGGCATAAACAAAGGCTTCTCCCCCATTACAAAGAGGTACTGCGATTCCACCATCGGAAAGCAGGAATGGCTCAAAAATGGACGCCGAGCTCCACCGACCCGTGCACCCTATTCCTCATCCAAATCATGGTGGCGCGCCAAAACCAACCGCTGGAACTCAGCAGGGTCCGAGTCCCATAGCTCCGCTGCTTGCCCATTCAAAGGACTCGAACTAAAGGCAGCACCTGGTCAGCTAAAGTCCCTGCCAAAACGGAATCTTTCAGAATGCGAGGAAGAAGTACTTATTTGGCTCTCCTAACAGACTCTGCAAGCTCAGCAGCACGCTCTGCACGTTATAGACCGCACTCCACTTATCCTTCAAAATATCGAGACAGATCCTCCCACTGAAATCGACGTTAGGGTGGTATATCGGCGTCTTGAACAGCACCGTTGGTGGAGCATATGGGTAGTTCGCTGGAAATTGAAATAGGAGTTTGAAAGTCAGGTTGGTGTAGGGGGTGTCGCTGGGACCGGCAATGGTAGCGGTCCAGTTGAGAAGATTCTCAGGTGAGGAAGGGAAGGCGGAGACGCCGGGCGAAGGAGAGAGCATCAGCTGTCGGAGCTCCGTTTGAAGACTTGTAATTGTCAGTGTGACGTGCTCAGCTGTGGTGGCGGGAATCTGAATATCCAGAACACATACCGCTTGGTGACGCTCTGGGCATCTTGACGACGGGACGATGAGGCAAGTTTGGCAGCTTCGTGGGCTGTTGGCTGGCCTGGGGCGGAGTTTTGAGTGTCTTCCATTGCGAAGTCCGCCATGCTTGCAGATTAGATATTAGGCCTTAGCCACCAAAAATTGAAAATGCGGAAAAGGATTTAGAGGACTATGAGACTCCTATGTCTGAGACTCGAACGAGGTGTAGTGATGCTCTTCAAGTATGCTTGGTTGTCTGACCTGTTGCGGTATAATTCTGTAGGAAAAGGCGAAAGGAATGCGGTTATATTTCGATTAGCAATGCCTTTGTTTACCGTTGTCATGCGGAGCCCACGCTAGCAGCTCGGCCGGAAGTGGCCTTGGCGGGGCTCGGGTTCAACCGCCGCCAGTGAAGATTTGTTTTCTGGGCCAACTCGAAACCCCTCTGCGCGTCAAGCACGCGACTCATAGGCTGCAGATTAGAGATGGTATATTTAGACGCTTCACCTGCAGCTGGCTGCTACCCTTATTGTTCAATTATTATCGACGTGTCAAATGCGATTTGAACAGTCCTACCCACCATGATAGCGCACTCGCAACTGGCCCCACTCCCAAGCGAGCTGCCCTTCCGAATAGTCTCAAAAACCATCGGCCAAGGTGCCTATGCATGGTTGGTTGGGCTTTGTGCTCTCTTCCATCTTACCCAGCACTAACGTTCTACCTCTAGCATAAAGAAAGCAGTACCGCTTCATTCTCCAAAGCCTCTCTTCGCCGTTAAATTCATCCACAAAGATTTTGCAGTCCGTCATGGTCGTCTCACTAAGAAACAATTGGATCTCGAGATCAGTCTTCACAAGCACCTTGACCAACATGTGAATATTGTCCAATTCTTTCAAGCTGGCGAGGATCCGACATGGAGGTGGATAGCTATGGAGCTTGCTGAAGGTGGAGACCTATTCGACAAGATCGAGTCGGATGTAGGAGTTGGCGAAGACATTGCACACTTTTACTTCACCCAGCTGATCAATGCGGTGGGCTACATGCATTCGAAAGGAGTTGGACACCGAGACATCAAGCCAGAAAATATACTATTATCCGCAGATGGAAATCTGAAAATAGCAGACTTTGGTCTGGCTACTCTGTTCGAATACAAAGGCGTCAGGAAAGTCTGCCAAACAAGCTGTGGCAGCCCTCCGTACACTGCACCGGAGGTCGTGACCTGCGATACAAGGTCCAGACAAAGGCTCGAGCATGGATACTGTGGTGACTATGTCGACATATGGTCTTGCGGCGTGGTCTTATTCGTGCTATTGGTGGGCAACACACCATGGGATGAGCCCTTGGAGCGAAGCTATGAGTTTGATCAATATGTCAAAACAAATGGTCGACCTGATGATGAATTATGGCACAATCTGCCGCCAGAGACTTTGTCTCTGCTTCGTGGGATCATGAGAGTGGATCCAAAGGAACGCTTTTCGCTTGTAGAAATTCGCCGTCACCCTTGGTTCACAAGGAAGAATAGGTATCTCACTCCCGACGGCAGACTTGAGAATCCTGTAGCCTTAGCAACATCCATGTTTGAGAGCATGAAGATCGACTTCTCGCAAGATCCAATGGCTTCCCAATCCCAGACCCAACGCAGCCAGTACTCTGAAGACGCTATGGACATTGATAGCCAACACTTGGAGATACAGATAGCCTCAACGCAGCCAGAGACCCCTACCAACGACATTATGTTCGATTGGGAAAGGCCACCACGTCTTGCAGTTACGAATGGTATCTCCGCAAGCCAACCGAACACCATAGATGGCATTCCGACGAATGAGAGCAGTTGGGACGAGCGTCTAGAAGAGGAGCTATCGTTCTCTCAATTCTCAGCTAATCCACAAGTACCTCTTACCAAAACACAGTACGCACGACAGTTCCGAGATATCATCCCTTCACACTCTCTGACGCGCTTCTTCTCGCTTTGGTCACTACCTCTCCTCCATGCTTCCATCACGGAAGCTCTCCATAGACTCGGAGTCCCCACTCCAGCTTCACCGCTTGCCAATCCTTCTACCCTGAGCTCTTCAGCGTTCATAAAGGTCAGGGCAATTGATACGCGGAGTTGTCCGATGAGTGGCGACGTGGCGATTGAGACTATGGCTGGAATGGATGGACATATGCTCGAGATCAACTTTGTGAAAGCCAAAGGCGATCCATTGGAGTGGAGAAGGCTTTTCAAAAAAGTCGTTGTCCTATGTAAGGATGCTGTGTACAGGCCTGATGAGCAGAGAGGAATATTTTCGCAATAAGGGACCAAAAGCCAGGAATAATGTTTTATAATGTGAGCATCCAAGATGTCCGAGATCAAGAGGGAGAATATCCCATGGCATTAGAATTAGGTAGATGATTATGGCCTTCGCTGGTCCTCAATGTACACTCTAACAGAGCATTAACGTTATCACAAATGATAGTATATGTTTGTAATCTTCTTTCATTTGACCTAGCTACGCCACATGCTCAACCTAGCTACCACATTGCCTGACCCCTTCAAACCCCTAAGCATCCTCTACAACAACCGTAGTCAACCCTTTTGGATTCTTCACATTGACAGCCTGCACATAGCTATAAAGCTTCTCCTTCGCTCCCTCCTCATCATTACGTTTCCTCGATATCCTGACCCTCAATCTGTACGGCACACCCTTAATCCCAGCCTCCCACACCTTCTTGTTGAGCTGAGGATCGAGTCGGACGTCTTTCGTACCCTTCATCCATCATCTCGTTAGCAAACAACACCTTGGCTTCCCCACATATAAAGCAAGCAACGAAGAGAACGACCAGAAACTCACCATAGCCTTAACAGCAAACTCTCTGATCTCCTTAATCGCCCTTGGCGCTCTCTTCTTAAAGCTCACTCCATGCACCTACAAACCCCCCAACCAAAGCCAATTAGTCTTCCGTCCTAAATACCCAACTTGGGGCCATAGAGGTGGACTTCATAAAACTAATTCATATCACTACACAGTGTAGACGTACGCGTTTATGGAGATGGATGGTGTATTCGCGAGCCACCACGTCCGCAATGGCGGAGCGGCCGGCGGGTTTTTTGGTTGTTTTTGGGGCGGTCTTTGGGGTCGGCATTTTGGCTGCTGTGGCAGGAAAGGGGACTGTTAGTGAGGAGTGTGCAATGCCGATGTCAATTACTAGGTAGGGATAGGAAGAGGGATTGTACCTAGCTATTGGCCACCTGCCGAGAGTATACAGAGAATGGAGAGGAGAATGGGTGGTTTGACTATTCGAAGTGTCAACTGTCGACGACTTGGGATTTGTGATTCTCGCTTATTTTTTGTAGGGCTGATGTCACGTGATGTAATCACCTACATGGCTGCTCGAAAGGATGAAACGAAGAACTGGCCTCATGGATGCAGGGTAATCAGAGCCTTTGGTGCTATGACGTTACAGGCGAACACTGATATCGAATCTTATACTCATGATCTTGCGGTAGCATTGTCTTAACTAGGAGGTGTTGATCTCTACAGTCAAGCCGGCCGAATTGACCAAGTGAAGGCACAGATGGGAGTACGAAGTATGGGAAAAAGGGTCTCTATTTTTTCTATCTATATTATCCAATCTATTTAAAAGGCTTTTGGCTTTTGTGGTGTTTTCTAGTGCTGAAAATCGAATTACAAGGCGCAATCAAAACCGAAGAGAAAAATAGCAACTTGTTCCCCAATTTCCCTAACGAAGTAGCTGCAACGCGTAACCGAGGTTGTATTAGCCGCTGTCTCTATTCATGGGCTCTGTGGCAGAGACGGCTTCTCATCGCCCTAATGTCAGGCGTTTCTGATGGCTTGTTGAAGGTCTTGGATTTTCTTAGTGAGCATGATCCGGCGAGCCATTTGATCGCGTGCTTCCTTATCAAAGGCAATCAAAACTTCCTTCTCCTTCTTCTCGATGCCATCCACGTCCTTGATGGAGGGGATCATCTCCTTCAATCGGACGTACTCGCCTCTGATGTTGGTCCGTCGTTTCCTCTCTGAAACATTATGCCTCTCTGGGTATTTGGCTTTAGGCTTAGTGGCTTCTCCACGACCATCAATGCTAGAGGAGGTGCTTGAATTTGTGCTTGTGGTAGGTTCTGTGGCCATGGGGGTGTCCATGCTTGTGGTAGTGGGTGGGGCCATGATTGTATTCGTGGTCGTGGTAGTGGTAGTGGTTGTGTCTGTGCCCGTGCCCGTGCTAGTGGTAGTGGTAGTGGTAATTTTTGTATTTGCGAGTTATGTTTGGTAGTGCAAATGGTTGATTCAAGTAGCTTAGTGTATGTATGTGGGTTGCTAATTGAAAATTCGTCAGACACCAAACGTTGTAGATGGCGGACGAGGTATGGATGAAGGGTAACCAACAAGTGACGAGGACGCTATCGAAGCCTTCGGACAGCTCAACTGGCTGGTATATGAATGGCGAACCGATGATTTAGAGGATACCAGATGCTGAAAGTGTGATATATAAACGGTCCTTAGACACCGTGATGTGTATGTATGTAGGTAGCTAATAAGACTCACGTTAGAAACCGAAGGTAGTAGACTGCAAACGTCGGTTGGACTAGGAGCAACTGACCAGTGAGAGGATATCAAAGCCTTCAGACAGTACAAGTAGGTTGTATGTAGGTGACTAATCTCTGGCTTCGACAATACCCAATGCTTCAGGGCGTGCAAGCAGGTGGTATGTAGGTGGCTAGCGGCTGGTTTGGCTAGTACCAAATGCTTCAAATGTTGCAATTGGGATATATAATTGGTATTTAGCCAGTGAACGTTGTATGCGTATAATAGGATTTCAGCGTATTGGTCAACAGTGTACTATCAGTGACATGAAAGAAGAAAGAAGCTGGGGGGACATGAACACGCCTATAAAGCCAGGTGTGAAAGACTCTGTGAGGGGGAAAAAATTTCAATAATTTGCTCAAACCATTTGCATCTATGCCTAAACCAGCAGGCTTCAGAAAGGTAGCGAAATGCCAATTGACTTAAGTGGACCACGCGTCGTACCACTAGTCCAAGTTGTGAAGGCCTGCATGGCTATGAGAGGCTTGCCGGCTGTGGAGTAAGTAATAGCCAAGCCGCGAGCAAGAATGAGAGAATTGGAGAGAGAACTGCACAACTTGATAGGCAAGAGAATGGCACAACCCATTGAAACACGAAGAAATGTATACACCTCGACAAGGGCAAATGTTCCACACCTCGCTACAAATTTTCTCAGTAAACAGGTCTTGCTGTTCAGGACTCGCCGTTGACATTTGAGATAGCGGTTAAGATGCTCAAGCCAAGAACCATATGGAAAAACCTTACTTTTGAATCGAGTACCTACCTGCTGCCTCGAATGAAGAATTAGCACTTCCAACATACTAAGACTTACAGCACTCGCCTATATCGGCTTGTATCTCCTATAATGGCCTATTAAGGCACTACCTCGGTGCACCTTACTGCAACGAAAAGGTTCGGCAGACATAAACCCGCAAATACGCTCAAATGTAAGCTTAGTTCGCTGCGTTCGGATACACTCACAACCTGGTTCAGATTAGACGGCCGGATGGATTACATGCTCAATTACCTTAGCGTTGGTCAGCTCGAAAGCTGAAAGTCCTACTTTGAGAGCATTTCTTGGCTTCACAGGTTAATCGTTCCTTTCAAGGACATGTTCTATGCTTCTCAGATTAACGAGGAACGGGCAAGTGTTCCAACGGCAGCGTCTCTGGCATCTGTAGCTGTAATCATGTTGTGGGAACATCTTGAGTAGAGATTTCAGTTCTCAAAGAAATTAGCCCGATACTCTGGCGTGTGTGGAGCTGAGGGTCAAAACCGGAGTAGGAATCATTCGATTAATTCCACCTCCATATCAGCTCTACAGTTCGTCCAGAAGAGAAGGGCCAGTCGCTGTTGGAAGTTGAGACTGTTATACTAGTACTTCAAGAGAGGTTGTAGTTTGGGTTTCTTGTAGGTCACGTGATCACTGGATCTTCCTAGCGGCAATATTCTAAGGCACCGTACCCCACAACATGTAATCTCACAGAAATCTGCAACCACTGTGTACCAGTACTTAATTCTCGACGAATCCCTAAGAATGTCTTCCATGCGAAATGCAACACAGAGGCGCAATCATCGTGAGCGAGCGCAACCAGCAGACCGCGAGAAATGGGGTCTTCTAGAGAAGCATAAGGTCAATTGTTTCCAACCTATCGGAGAGCTGAGCTGCTAGCTTTCTGACACCATATCCAGGACTACTCTCTACGTGCAAGAGACTATAATGAGAAGAAGAAGCGGCTCCAAATCTTACGACAAAAAGCTACCGAGCGAAACCCAGACGAATTCCACTATGGCATGCTCAGCAGCAAGTCAAAACAGGGGAGAAAGTCTGCAGATCGAGGCAATCCAGTGCTGAGTCAAGAAGCTGTTAAGCTGTTGAAAACACAAGATTCTGGCTACCTGAGAACAATGCTGCAGAAGACGAGGCGGGCTTTAGAAAAGCGAGAGCAGGAGTTTATTCTACGTGAGGGGCAGGGCGCGGAGCTACTTGGAAGCTCAATCAACTCAGGTCAGGGTCAACATGTTGTATTCGTAGGTAGCAGGGAGGAGCAGAAGCAGCGCCTCCAGGGGAGAGGAGTTGCAAATTCGAATGATGCGGAACCAGGTCTAAAGGATCATTCAGGGATAGATGGACTAGATCGAACCGAGGAACCCTTCGTGAGCCCTACGCCCAGGAAATCGAAACCACGACGTGCATTGGACCGGGAAGAGTTGGCTATGAAGGAAGAAACTATTCTACGCAAAAAGCATAAGAAAGAGCAGGAGGCACGACGGTCGAAGTTGGCGGCGCTCAAGGCCCGAGAAAAGGATCTTATGGATGCAGAAAATGAGCTAGAGCTTCAACGAGCAAAAATGAGCAACAGTGTTGGAGGCGTCACTAAGGCTGGGCTGAAGTGGAAAACTAGGGAAAGGAAGAAATAATAGAAGCTGTCTACTTCTTAATATGTATATACTTGAATGCTTTAGAGATACCCCAATGCTTTGAATGTCTCGACACAACACTAGAACGCTTCTTGGTATCAGAGTCAATTCTAATCTCTATATTGTGTATCCATATGCATATGATAGTGCGTCGTTATCGATAAGCTGATACCTCGGCATGTTTTCGAGCACCCCAGCATTGCTCGAAGTTCTAATTGAGCAGCGAATGACGCTCTATTTCTTGGTTTTTAAAGTCAGGAGCATAGAAATTGTTTCACTATGAAGATCGAAGGCCGAACGTTCGTTGTGTCTGGTGGGTAGGTCTCCGTTCCCGAGCTCTTCCACTACTATCATATTGAGAATCGTAACCCGACAGAGCATCCGGTCTCGGCAGAGCCACGATACGAAACCTCATCGAAGCAGGCGGCTATGTCTCCATCCTGGATATGAATGAAGAAGGCGGCCAAGCACTTATTAACGAACTTGGCCCCAATCGCTCGAAATTCTTTCAAGTAGATGTCTCGGACACGGAAAGCATAGCTCAAGCCGTCAAGGATACTGTAGCATGGGTGAAAGAGACTGGGAAACAAATCGGAGGCATCGTAGCTGCTGCGGGCGTGTCTACACCTGCGAAGATTATAGACCGGCATGGTGATCCCTTTGATTTGAAGGGATTTGACTTTGTTATGAATATCAATGTTAGGGGCTCAATCGATCTGGTTAGGCAGTTTCTGCCGCATATGATCAAGGTAGAACCTGAGGCAGCGGATGGGGAGAGGGGAGTGATCATCCTTGTTTCGTCATCGGCTGCGTAAGTGTTCCACATACGAAGATGCTGAGACAGCTCCTGACCGTACGCAGCTTCGATGGACAGCCAGGACAGGTCTCATATGCTGCATCAAAGGGAGCCTTGGCCTCTCTCACGCTCCCGTTAACCCGCGATCTTGCCAGATATGGGATCCGGGTGGTAACAATAGCGCCTAGTCTCTTTGACAGTGGCATGACGGCTTTAATGAATGATAAGGTCAGAGCAAGCTTAACGAGGGTAATGGAATTTCCTCTCAGACCGGGGAAGCCAGAGGAGTTTGCCAGGGTAGTGAGAGAGGGTGTGGAAAATTCAATGTTGAACGGGACAGTGATACGGTTGGACGGAGGCATGCGCATGCCTTCCAAAATGTAGACAGGAAGAAGTGATATAAAGCATATGCTAGCTTCATTGACGCTAACAATGTCCCTAAAACCTGTATATACAATGAAGTGTAGACTCCTGCTATAATATCAAGCAGTCCAAATCCTCTTGATAGCCTCTGTCACGCCGACGTCGTTCGTCTCGAACTCATATAGGCCCACACCCACAGTAAGAGTTGCTGCTCGTAGCCCCCACCAGAACAGTGCCCTTGTCTTAGGTAACCTCCTAGATGGGATGTAGTCTATTATACAGGATCTGGAATCTGTTTAGCAGGAGTGCGAGTCTGGGCGGTATCTTAAACGTACTGAAATCCGATGTAGGAATGGATGAGGATCGTAGAACAGAGGATTGCATCTGGGATGGGATTAAGAGTTCCAGCTGCAAAAGGAGCCACGGTCAAGGGAACGAGAGCAGCCGCAATTAGTCTGGCTTTCAATGTTAGTAAATGATCGAGCGGCATGGACATGGTAACTTTGCCGTTCAAATGCCCAATGATAGCTGCCGTGTGTAGGAGAAGGTTCAGGAACCGGTGCAGGATCATTTGCTGGGAGGTATTAATATGCTGAGGATCAAAAGGTCCTGGGATCAATTACCGGTTCCGTCAATTACCTCTATCGGTAATGTTAGTTGCAAGCCTATATACCGGGCATCGAGAGACTTACGCGGTCCAGCAGGAAGTATAGGTCTACGGCCAGTTGCGTGGAAGCCCGCGACTCTGAGTGTAGTAGGAGAAATGCTTCTCAAGCTCGTAAGTCTGAGCGAAGATTGGGGCACAATCGGCTGGCTGCGAAAACTGGCAGCATTCAGGCCCAAAGAGGCGGGTTTCATAGCTTGGGAGGTGACGGTTCGGCGTGCTGCCATGATAAGGCATTGCTGCTGTTGCAGAGTAGGCCGCACAATTGTTGCCATTGTGTCGGGCAAAGAAAACGACCTGAGCTTCAGTTCCACTCCTGTGCTGGAGGACTGGGTGACGTTAAAGAGGCCGAGGCTCATGTAAGCAAATCTCGCCAGCTGTGATTGGCGGGAAGAGCCGCAGCGAGCCTGGACAAATTCAACCTCTCTTTTCCTTAGCCAAGAGCTGGCAAGCTTGCAATCGTTTGTCAAGTATTGCTCTATACCAAACAGCTATGGCCTCTCGGCGGCTGGCACTCAACCTCAACCAGGCCTTGCGAAGCCGGGCAGCCCTTAATTCAATCTCGCCAATAAGAAGAGGCTTCGCAACCCCGATTCACCAGGGCATAAACACCGAAAGCACAACTCTTTCAAATGGTCTTACCGTACGAACTCCACTGGCCCATATCTATTCTCGTAACTGAACGAATGCATAGATAGCGACTGAGCACTCGCCATGGGCCCAGACGTCGACTGTTGGTGTTTGGATCGACGCCGGATCAAGGGCAGAGACCGACAAGACCAATGGCACGGCTCACTTCCTGGAGCATCTGGCATTTAAGGTATTAAACGTTGCAGTGAGAACAAGCATAATATATTGAATGATGTTCCTAGGGTACTAGCAATCGAACGCAACAGCAATTGGAGCTTGAGATTGAAAATATGGGAGGCCACTTGAATGCCTACACATCCGTAAGAAGATTCTACGCATACATGATACTAGTTCACTAATCCATGTGTTCAGCGCGAGAATACTGTCTACTACGCCAAGTCGTTCAACTCCGATGTCCCTGCTACAGTCAACATATTATCAGACATTCTACAAAACTCGAAATTAGAGCCTCAAGCCATTGAGCGAGAGCGCGATGTCATTCTGCGAGAACAGGAAGAGGTTGACAAGCAACTTGAGGAAGTTGTCTTCGATCACTTACACGCTACTGCCTTTCAGGGACAACCATTAGGCCGGACTATTCTTGGACCAAAGGAAAACATTGCAACTATACAACGCAATGACCTGGTCGACTACATTAAGAAGAATTACACGGCTGACCGAATGGTTTTGGTGGGTGCTGGCGGTGTACCACATAACCAGCTGGTCGAGCTTGCGGAGAAACACTTTGCTAATCTACCGACCGAACCACATACCTCCGCAGCCGCCCGAAGTGCTGCTGCTCAGAAGCAGACACCCGACTTCATCGGCTCTGAGGTCCGAATCAGAGACGATACGATACCAACGGCGAACATTGCTATCGCAGTCGAAGGTGTCAGCTGGAAAGACGATGACTATTTCACAGCCCTGGTGACTCAGGCAATCGTTGGTAACTGGGACAGAGCCATGGGCAATTCTCCTTACCTGGGCAGCAAATTAAGCACTTTTATCCATGAAGAAAAGCTCGCAAATAGCTTCATGAGCTTTTCAACTAGCTATAGCGACACCGGGTAAGCCTCAGATACTTTCACGCTCTTCAGGCCAACCTCGCTGACATGATATCCTAGACTCTGGGGCATCTATCTGGTCACAGAGAACAAAACTCGAATCGACGATCTCGTCCACTTTACCCTCCGTGAATGGTCTCGTCTCTCCTACAACGTCTCCGAAGCCGAAACCGAGCGCGCGAAATCTCAACTCAAAGCCTCCATCTTGCTCTCCCTCGACGGCACCACCGCCGTAGCCGAAGACATCGGCCGGCAAATCGTCACCACAGGCCGCCGCATGAATCCTGAAGAAGTTGAACGTGTTGTAGGAAGGATTAGTGAAAAGGACGTTATGAAATTTGCACAGAGGAAACTCTGGGATCAGGATGTTGCAGTCAGTGCGGTGGGTAGCATCGAGGGGCTTTTGGACTACAACAGAATAAGGAACGATATGAGCCGCAACGTTTAGAAGCAGGTAGATCGGGTGTTGTGAACTGTTCGATAGAGCGCCATACAGAGTAGGGCCGGATGTACATTTACCATAACAAATAAGCTATTTGCCTATTCCCCAGCCCCAACTATCATCTCTTCGCGCACTCTGTATGTTACATTTGCACATTAACGCCTACTCGCAGCCAGTCCCTAACTGACTTCTGTATGACGACGAGACATTCATAAACTAAGAAAATCATTGATTGGAGGCGGTTGGAGCAAGGCTGAGGGGATGTGCAGAGTTACCAGTGGTTCCAGCGTCCATGGAAGCCGACAGAACAAGTATAAGCTTCGGGGAAGCCGCTCTTCTATAGCGGGAGATATCTATACCCAGCCTCGGATACAAGCCACAGGATCTGGGTTGAGCGGACGCTCATCTAGTGTGGTTCACCTATCAGATTGACAACACCTTAATTGAGCCATCCTTTCAGCGGCAGATGAAGTCGCAGGAGGTAGGAAAGCACGGCGTTCGAACCTTAATTCTCGGTACAGGTGGAGAATACGCGAAGGAAAAGCAGGGGTATGACTTGAGCTGTAAGCTACGGGGGACTTGAATACTACTCAAAATTAGCTTATTGGTCGTGTGGGATAGATTTTATTCGTTCCATGGACGACGCTTGGGGAAGATGAGACAAGAGGCGTTGTTGTAAGACCTGCTGGCCGCGCTACCGACTGGTGTACCGTTGGTATTTAGTCAGCCTGAAGATGGATAGAGGGAATGTATTGTAGGCAGAGCCTTGTGTCGGAAGGCTTGGTAGTGGCACTTGAAACGAGAAGAGCGTTCACTCATGCATACGGTGCCGTAAGGTAAGATACCAGCAGATAACGTGTATCGATCTTTAACGTCTATCTGATAATAAATGCTGTGTATTGTCGCCAATATGCTAAAATCGTACCTTCTGAGTCGGAATTTATAGCGCCCCACAGCAAGGCGAGCTCTGGTTACTTCCCTCCCTGAACGATCACGAAAATTGCTTTCGTGCTCAAGATCGAAAAGTGATTGTCCAGCCAATCATATGTCGACTTCGACGTTTTCGTATAGAAATTGCTCGCTTTTGATTGCTCGGACCGGCCATAATATACGTGGAGACGTCGATATTTTGGGCAATCATGATCATATAGCAAATGCTTCTGAGTTGCTACCATTAAGGGCGTATTTACACTGCCACACCACTAAGTCGCGGACGCAGACGCCCGACGAGATGTATGTGTAATTGATGGGAGGGTAACAGAACGAAGGTCTTACTTTTACGAAATACCCAGCTACTTGAGTACTGAAAAGACTCGTTTCTGAGGAGTCCAGGTTGTGCACATTCAAGAAAGGGACCATCTTCGCCATTGCCACATGTCGTACTGTATTCTCCAAAATGCTCACTGGAGCTTCATCCTTTCCTTGATCGTCCGGAGTATGCTATTGCCTTGCTGCACCGGGTACGTGGATTGGGTCTATCCAAATGCTGAAATGACGAGCATGACCTTCAACTATATTGATATCGTTTATTTCACGTGGACGTCGAACATCACAAGTCCTTGGATGATACTTTGGTGTAGAACTAGTATCACTGGGAGCGACTCTGTCGGTAAAGCCAACCCACGTCGGAGACTCTGTCCAGGGAGACGGAGAACAAAGGAAGAGGGTGCGAATTGAGAAGCGAGTGCTGACAATCCTGTGTATTACGCAGCTCACGAGGAACAAGTGGAAACCAACGGCACAAACCCTCAGTCGTTCCCGTATAGCGAGTATGACAAGGATGGCAGCTGTCACATGGAACTTGAGTATTCCCCCACTGCTGATGTTGGCAATACCCATGAATTTAAGATCACATCGAACGACGCTGTTCCGCCACAGACTTGGAGCCTATCCACCGTCAGCTTGTCTCGTGGAGCCTCCAGTCCGATTATGATAGCATCATCATCATCAGAGGTCTCGTTTATAGCCATTACAACAACGCTACCGTCAGCCTCCTCATCAACACCATCGTCGCCATCATCCTTGTCATCTCCCTCCCCTTCTTCCACCGGCTCCTCCTCCTCATCGACGCCGGCAGCGTCTACAAAGCCTCCTGCAACAACGCCGACAAGAGCAGCACCACCGCTGGTATCCTCATCATCACCGTCCAAGGGCCTTAATACAGCCGACAAAATCGGGGTCAGCCTCTTCACTATCTTCGGTATTTTAGTACTTGTTATGACGGTGTCATATTATTATGCCCCGTTTCGGCGAGCAAGAGGTGAAAAAGGGGAACCCAGAGGTTTCAGACCGAATTGGTGGAAATGTTGGTCCGAATTGGATGACATCGCCGAGATAGGCGAAGGGGCACATCAGTCAAGTGAACTAGAAGAACCACCACGGCCAGAGCTGGACTCGGCGCCGCGCTTCGAATTAGAGGCCAATCCGGAGCGGCCATCAATGAACCTACCTCATTCCTCTCAATAATCTTGTTCTTCATTTCTTTGCAGCACGCGACTTGGGCGCGAGTCGAGAAGAGACATACTTGATTATAGGGATGTAATTGCAAGAGCTTATGATGGGAATGAGGCTGTTAGCTCTATATCCATGCATTTGAGGATCCTGATGCTTCAACCAAGGTTAATGTTGAGACACGGTGATCTCAGTCTCCAACATGCCATTGAAGCTCAGCTCTAAGGAGTGTGTTGGCAATCGGCTTTGGTAGCCGCATCACTAGCATTCTTACAGTGCCTCGAGATTCATAACAGATTGCACAACAAGTTCATCTTTAGTGTTGGAAACGAAGTCTAGTAGTCGGAATATATGAATGTTTGCGAATCTTCTTGATGAAACCCTTAGTAAAAGCCAGACCGGCGTCGAGAAGTCCACAGGCTGCAATAGCAATACAATATGGAGTAGGTGAAGAGATGTCGTTTCGTACAGGATACGGAGTACCTCAATCCCAAAATGAGTATGCGGAAGAAATTCGCTTAGTAAGCAGCAATCGTTCATCAATCATATCTGCAACAACCTTGACGAGGACTAGGTTTCACAGTATGATCATGTTGAGACGACGGTCGGGCTGAACTAGACACGCAACTAGGTTATAGACCAGAACTCTCCATATTCACGCCCCACCGCCAAGATGCCCCTCGTTCTCTCTGAAGTCCTCCTCTCCGACCTCCCCGAAGTCCACCGTCTCTCCCTCTCCGCCGACCAGCAAAGCGCCACTTCTGAGCTTCTCTTCCCCAATGGCCCCTCCGAAGCCTCAATCACACATTTGGTCAAGCAGGATGAGAAAGATATGCGCGATTTGAGTAGCACGTGTCGGCATGTTATTATCAGAGATATATCTGGGGATGTTCAAGGGAAGGGAGAAGCGGTAAGCTATGCCCTGTGGAATTTCTTCGTTGGGAGGGGCAAAGAGAGTATAGGGCAGAAAGACGAGGGCGGAGGTAGGGATGGCGCATACTATGAGAGCTGGCCACCTGATGCAAATCAGGAGGCTCTAGGGGCGTTAGTTGAGATGGGAAGGAGAAAAAGGGAGAGTATCATGGGGCACGAGAATTATGCATGTAAGTCTATATGGGCTCATTCTTCTTACGTGTGTAATGTCGGTAGACAGTTGAGTGTCCTCGCTCACCACCGTCTCTTCATTATTCATCTCCTCGGTCCTCGCCTCGCATATTTTAGATTCAATATGCTATTAGTGTCTCATAACCTCCCAAGCCATAAGCTCAAGTGTTGATTTCACCTTTTTGGTACATATGCCAATGATTCAAAGTCCTCTCAAGTCTCTGTACGGCTCCCACCCACCGCCGGCTAGGTGCCGCCTCCCAGCTTGTAGAATGGGGTCTTGCTCTTGCTGACGCCCATGGACTCCCCTCTTACGTTGAATCCACGCCTGGAGGCCTGCAATTCTATCTCAAACACGGCTTTGAAAAAGTAGACACCATGGAAATCGATCTCCGACCATGGGGCAAGAACCACGTCCAAGAGCATGCCATCCTAATCAGACCCGCGAAGCAGCCTTTCATCCCCGCAGATCAAATAATCATTACACCATTTCTCACAAATTCAGACTTTGTCACCTTCAAAGGAATCGAATACGCTGCCTTTCGACCCGAGAACCCAACCCCAGGATCTCTCCCAACAGAACCCTCCAAAAAGCCTTCTTCCGTCTTTGCCCTCATCACCCGCAATGTGCACGAAACGGCTGTCCTCCCCAGGATCTTGACGCTTGTAGAGAACTCCATTACCGATTGTACATCACACTATATCAAAGCCATCCAGCCCGGCACCAACACTATTATCGGCTGGGCGATCTGGAACGTCTGCTCCACTCCAACTCTCCGCCCCCAGAGGATCCCCTTCCCCGAAGGCGCCGACGAGGGACTCATTGACGCTTTCTATGGAAAGTTGCATAGAGCCGAGGACGAATATATGGAGGGCAAACCCTATATACTCATGCATGGATTGGCTGTTTTACCCGAATGGCAGGGTAAGGGCGTGGGGAACCGGTTATTGGAATGGGGAATTGAGAAGGCGGAGAAGAAGGGCTTGGACTGTTGGGTCGATGCAAGCGAAGCAGCTCTGGGTTTTTATGAGAAATTTGGGTGGAAGCAGGTGGGTATCGTGGAGGTGAATTTGGCGGATTGGGGTGGAGAGGAGGGAAAGAAGGAGAGGGTAGTGCAGTGCATCAGAAAGCAAGGGGACAAGGTGCTTAGTTGGAAGCAGTAATTCATTCCAAATAGCCGAGACTTATCACCTTCATATGCTACTCGTCTGCAAGGCGCTGGTACACCGTAACTCATTCAACTTGACGCAATGTCTAGGTATAATGCTTAAGGTTCGGGTTGCTTTCAATGGCAAACCGTCAATGTTCAGCCGCCAGAGACCATTGAGTGTCCAAGCATCAAAGTTGAATTTGGCATTTTCCTCAATGAGGGATTTGCTCAAGCGAAAGATTGTCCGAATCAAAAAATGTAGCGACAGACGACGAACCTGCGCTGCTGTTCATACTTTCTTGAGAGAATCATGTCGTAGAGAATCAGCCGGTCCGGACGAAGTTCTTACTTAGCCTTACCCCGTATGAATTCCTTCAATGACTTTGCTGCGCTTGCATGAATGTTGCAACTCGACTGATAAAGCGTCCAGTCTAGACTAATACACTTATCGTCACGCTAAGAGCATGAAACATACAGCTTTCGAGACTCTGCAGAACTCTATGTATCAGCACGACTTGCCGGTAAGGGATGTACAAATGGTAGAACATGGTAAGGAACGACCAGTCACTTACAACGCCGAATCATCCTCTCTTCGCCGAACATCTCCAGAAAGAGGAAGCTAGCCAGTCCCCTGTCGACCCTTGTATCATCGAGGGAACGAAAACCGATGACCATTGATTTGGACGCCTAATCCACCTTGCTAAACAAAACCTAAAATTTCGTTCGCCCTCTGCAGCATTTGACGCTCCTTCTTGGGAAGATCTTGGCGTTCTTGGTCATACTTTGCAAGCCCCATCGCACGCTGAGCGTCAATATTGATATTCCGCATAACAAAGTCGGGGGTGAGACGGCCCAGGTGCTCGCTTTCGCCCACGCCAGATGGAAAGTCCGGAGCCGGAGTTCCTGAAGGACTGGGTCAACAACAGAACAATACAAATAAAGTAGTAGGAGAATGCTAGATAATGTACCTTCCAGGAAAGCTTCTCTTTGGCGCTTCAAGTATTCGGCATTGGTTTCAGTCAATGGGCATGCTGGGATGTAAATCACGCTTGAATCCGTCGTCCCAGCGTGGGTCTTGTCAACAGCGTGGATAGCTTACAGACATAAGCCTTCGATCGTGGAAATACAGAACCTGCAACTTCGAACTTACTATCACAATGCCAAGCAACATAGTCACCTGGTCTGACCGTAGGAACATGTACCATTGTGTCCAATAGTCCGAGATGAGGGTGCAGAGCATCATTCAGCTCCTGACAATTTGCGGGCACTGCACCTTGGAGTACAGAACTAGTCTGATCTTCAAGTTGCCAATTGTTTGCATCGAGAAAGGCTGGTCCAACATCGGAGGGGTTCCTTCTCGGTTGAAAGAAAGGCCGGAGTAAAAAGTAAGCAGTAGCCTTGCTGAACAGCGGATTGACTTTCAACGTTCCTTCTCCTGCCCCTGTGGTGGACATCGATAGCCAACCTTGGTACATGCGGAACATGGAGGCTGCCCCAGGACCATTGTAAAGGTCAGACACAGCGGATAGTCGACAGCTGCTTTCCCAAGGATCATATGCCTCCCAGTTGCCATGAAATATCTCATTGTAGACACCTCCTCGTCCATATCCGGTATATTCCCATCGTTCACAGCTCCCTCCGTCAACGTGCGGTCCCAGAGCGAATCCTGCATCACCAGGTTGCCGTATGCGTATCCGGTCGGCGTATGCAACAGGATGGAGGGTAGATACTAGAGCAGACTTGTTCGCAGAGTGCCAATGGGACATAAGGAAGGACTGTGCTTTGAGCATATTCGGATGTGCTCGAGCGAGTATCTGAGAAGGAGACCAATACAACTCGTAGACGGCCGGCTTCTCAGCCGGAAAACCTAGAGCATATGAGAGGCGTGCGCAGTAGATTTATGAACAAACGAGAGGATTAGGGCGAAAAACGTCAGGGAAGAGGTAGAACAGCGTGGTTCTACTTGATAAAACCATTGCTACCCAATATTGGGTGGAGGAGATTGTGAGTGAGAGCCAAGAGAATAGTTCCTTACCTTTGGTGGCGGGATTATTCTGGATATATCTTTTCGCCAACTCCTTCCAACCTAAGGCTTCCTGCTCAGCCACCACGCCTCTAATGACAGCCACACCGCGATTATGCAACTCATCGCGGAACGTAGTCCTCTTTTCCACATTGTCCAGATCCCGAAAACTCAGCTCCGGCACAACCTTGGACCCCAATGCCTTTATCACCTCCCTCTCCTCGCGTATGTTTGCCAAAAGTCGCTGCCAGCTGTCTCTCAATTGATCTTCATGACCATGGATCAGCCGTCTCTTAAGGTCTGCGAATCGTGGTGGTAGAGGTGCACTGACTGCCCCAGAGAGCGAAGGAAAAACAGATGAGATATCTCCTGCAAGCTTAGCCGTACGTTCGGGCTTTGAGGTGGTTGTTGCCCGGCGTAATGCGCCCGAATGCACAGGCGCCCTGATAGGATGAAAACTCGGAAGCTTCGTCATTTTAAGGGACATGACACGACACCCGCAGACCTGCAGCGAATGGCATGTCAACTATGATGTTCGAATCGAATTGCTGTGAATGAACAGTGTTATATGAAACACCAGCGAGGTTCAACGGCTACTCGGCAAACCTGCCATCAAGGCTGGCTAGAACTACGGGTAAGGTATGCTACCCGTTGGTTAGGCGAGTTTACCGACACGTACAACAAGATCGGTGGCAATGCTCGGGGACAAGCCGGCCGGTACTGTAAACGAGATCTTGCCGTAATGTAGTGCGATCAATTCTCTAGTTGTCTGACATCCCGAAGCCACGCCATAGGTATGTGTACGTGGCTGTCCTGGAAGACTACTAGTGGTTGCTTCTAAGTGCATGTAGTAAAAAGAAGCTCGATGTTAGCGGTCTCCATATGCAAGGCTGTTACCCTGTCGCATCGTGCATGTACACTTCCAAACTCAATGGCCCGAAGCCGTTGTACGTTACTGGTTGTGCTTTGGCGCCATGCACTGTTCGACCTAGAGCTGCAGACTTACACAGCCCTGCAACCTTTATACGCGAGCCGGCTGCACACTGTCGACGCTTCGAGTCAAGCCTAGTCTTTGTTTTTGGCGATCATTTCCTTGACAGTCTTCTCGTGCCTTACTTCATGCACTCAAAAGCTGGGGCGCGTCATTGCGTTTTTGCGTTTTTGCGTCATTGCGTTCTTGCGTCTTGTCGCTCTGTCCCCTTTCAAGTCCACGCGTTGCTGCAGTTCTGCATCTGTTTTGTTTGCAAGTAATCGCTTCTCCTACTAGTTATGGACGTAATCTCCAATGCCGAGAATGTCGTATCGGACGCTGTAGCCAACGCGGAGGAGATCATCTTGGAAGCAACGGGTGCCCAGACAATATGGCCAGCAGCAGCATGCCTCTTGGCCTTTTTCAGTTGTATGCTTTTCATCTGGCGGATTTGGTCGTTCACCGTACGGCCATGGCTCAATCCGAAAGATCCAAAAGAATTGCCGTACTGGTTCCCCTGTGAGTAGAAAATTTGCAACGTCGGCCTCTTGTGAGGCTAATGAACGTCTAAGACCTAGGTAGATTCTGGCTCATTGCCGAATGTAGAGGAGGTCCTGACGCGTGATGTGTGAACAGGTCATGCAATGAATTTCTTCGACAACTCTGATGGGCTCGTCTCACATGGGAGGTGTGATTCCAGCCGAGGCATACCATAGAATCATCCTGACAAAGGAACAGAGCGTACTTCGACGACGATGCCCCTTTTGCTATATCATTTCCTGGACGGACATATAACGTTATCGTCAAACCCCAGGATATTGCCGCTGTGTATAAGAGTTCGACATCTCTATCTTGGGACTACTATCTCAAAGAATTGCTGCTATCATTTGGCGTTAACAACTCTGTACTGAGCAAAAATCTGCGCAGCCCTGGAACTCAACAGAATGGGCACAGTAAAAAGCCCAATGGTGTCAATGTCGAACGCAAGTCGATGGTCAGTTGGACGGAGGATCTGTATGGACAACAATTTCCGCCCGGACCAAAATACCAAAAGCTGAGCGACAGCATGCTGGGGCTTGTTGATGACGCCCTCCAATGGAAGAAGCTGCCGAGTAGATACACTGTCAATGAAGAGCGCATCCCTCTCATGGACTTCTGCGGCAATATTTTAGTCCAAGCAACAACGCAATCCCTGCTTGGTGGCCTCATCTTTGAAGTTGAACCGAAGTTCACGCCAATGATGATCGATTTCAATGAGGAGGCATGGAAGCTTCTCATGTTTCCTTATCCACAAATCGTAGCCCCCAGGCTCCATAACGCAAAAAAGGGGATACACAAGGCATTGTACAAATATGTCCAATCGTCCCCAGAGTCGCAAACTCAATTAGCATGGGTGATAGATGAAATCTTGGAGGCGAAAGAGGCTGCAGATATCAGCGACGCTGATAAGGCCTCCATGATACACACTCTTCTATGGATGTAGGTACCTTTTTCCTTTCCGCATTGGTGGAGGGTTGCTGATATTAAACCAGAGCCAATATCAATGCATATAGACTTAGCTTTTGGATCTTGAGCTATGTTCTCTTCGACCCAAACCTACTGGCCAACATTCGCTCTGAGATCAAACCGGCGTTCCGAAGCAACACCGTCGATTTCTCATACATTTTGGAACGCTGTCCGCTCCTCATGTCGGTTTTCAATGAAACATTGCGTTTGACCTATGGATCCGTGTCAGTCCGAAGGGTCATGGCACCCACTGTGATCGGCGGGAAGACGCTTCAGAGTGGCACCAGCCTCGTGATACCTATCCGCCAACTGCATTACGACGATGAAGCGTTCGGAGGGGACGCGGACGAATTTGATCCTCAAAGATTCTTAAATAATGATCTAGACCACAGCCCCAGCTTTCTGCCATTTGGTGAAAGGTTCAATGCCTTTCCCCGACCATTTCTGGCAAAGCGAGAGGTCTTGGTGTTTGTGGCTTTGGTACTTGAACGCTTTGAGATCGAAGTGGCTGGCAACAGCTCTGAGGAGAAAGCGGATCCTTCGCCTCCAGAGATTGACAGCGTTTGCCAGACCCTGGGAATAATGCAGCCTGTCAAGGGAACGGAAGTGTACATTGGCTTGAAAGAAGCTGCTTGATTTTTTGGATGCTGGGAGTTTGACGGAGGCGTAACGGCCTGCTTTGACACCAGTAAAATCGACTTGCGGTTCGACTTCGTTCCTATCTTTGCGAGAGTCGTTCTTGGTACTTCTCAACAGGCAATTGCCAATACACGTAATATTAATAGAAGAGCTTTGCTGCCAATTCAATCCATTTCCGCACGGTTTCTCGCCACACGTATCTCCATCCCCATGCCCAAAGCGTTGAGCAAATCAAAGTGATGCTCCAATCCAACCGTCAAATATAGGGTATCTATGGTTGCTTTTGCAACCAGCCTTGCGGCAACAAACCCTCCTTCTAGAGCCCGGTATCGTAATTACAATAAACGCCATGAGTGCACGCCTTGTATGTGGATCATTTTCATCCATCTTGTCCTCTTTGCTGAACACTCTTTCATTGATTCGCCTTCGCTCGCTCGGAGGGATTATATCTACGTGTTCCATCAGCTTGGCCCTTTTCGATTTCGCACGAGTGACCTTACTTCAGTAGCTTCTCTATCAAATCCACATGTGTCATGATCATGCGCCTGCAGCAGTATCGCTTGCATCCCAGTTTGTCCATAGCATCCCTGTACACACCATCGTTGTTAAGAGCTACCAAGGGCCATCGTATGGGATTGAGGGCCTTACCCATCATGTACACCCTCGTCTAACATTCTGAGATAGCTCTCCCACATATCTCCAATGACCTGTGGAAAGAGGTCAATAACGGCGTTTTCGTACCAACTGCTGCAGGAGGAGAAACGCACCTTGCCGCACGAAAAGCAACGCACTGGTATGATCATCCTGGGTAGCTAGCTTAACAGTCTGGTGCAGTTGGGCCTAGAAAGAGTGTCCCAGGGTGTAGAATCTGCGGTATGATCTTAAAAGTTGCGGAGCTCGAAAGATCGAATGCGGGCAAAAACCGGCGCTAGTTCAGCCCTGTCGATCTTCGACCCGAAAATTCATTGCGCATTCTCAAAGTCCTAGCGAGGAAATAACATCAGTAGTCCTTCAATTGTGTTGAAAACCTTCTTAGGGCTATCCAACCATGCTTCTGCACAATCACCCATAGTCGCCCATCATGGCCAAAAGAACATTAGAGACAGAGGAACAAAAGTTCCCTGCTCATGATCAGCCTCGGAAGGCGAAGAAGCATAAAAAGAATCATGAATCGTTAGCAGTCGTGGATAACTTTGTGACTGATAGGGCCGCGACTTCTACAGCCAACGCATCTACAGAGAGTGCAGAGGCAGAGGGAGAGAAAACTGTTCTTGACCGCGAAATCGTTGAGCGATTCGAGGAGTTGAAGAGAGCAGTCATGGAAGAGGTACAAAAGCAAAATGGGACTTCGGAGGACAATAGGCAAATGATAGAAGAGCACATCTTGGAAGAGAGTGCTCCAATAAGCCAAACGAAGAAGAGGAGGAAGCACAAGCACATGCAAGGCTCACGAGGAGAGCATGGGAGTGGGAAAGAGGATGATCAAGCACAAGCAAACCTCGTGGTAGGAAAGATAGCATCAAGAAGCACAGAGGGACAGGACAAAAGAAAACGAGAGCATAGGGACAAGGACAGGCAGAGGCAGAGGCGGAGGCTTCGGCAAGATGACATAGAAGACGTTGGGAAAAAGAAAGGTCAATCAGCATGGAGAATTTCGGAGCCAATTGCAGGGCATTTAGGCGATCTCGATCCAGTCTTCTCTCACGATGAAAAGTAGGCCTAGCTTAGTTCCAGACACAGAATTTGCGTTAACAATTGTGGTACCAGGTGTTTGCTTCTTGCGTATCACACATCGATTGCTGTATACTCAACCTCAACCTCGCTACTTGTTCGTCAATTACGGGTCAAGAAGGATGAGCACATCTCAGGGTTCGCATTTGCGCTCCAGAACCAGGACCATCTCTACGTCTCAACAGTGTCTGGGTTGATTGAAAAATGGGATTGGGTGGAAGGTTCAAGGTTAGGCCAGTGGAAGTTGTCTTCTTCAATCCACTCATTACTCACGTCTACCCCGGGCCCCAAAGATCCCGGCAAGGACCTTGTCTACACTATTGATAGGAAGGAGGGAGAACCCTGGCTGCTCTCAGCACATCGTCTAGCTGGGGTAGAAGACGCCGCTAACACTGACGTGGTGACACTGCTGAAATATGAAGAGACCCTGTCATCTTTCCAGGTTTTAGAAGGTGGTAGAATCATAGTGGCAGCAGCCGGATCCCACGTAATTATCGGCTACTGTGAGGCCCCAGATATGCCAACTCTACAAGATCTTTCTTATGTATGGCGCGTTATCGACTGTCCAGAGTGGGTGGCAAGTATTGATGCCCGGAATCGGCCGAGGCCTGAAAAGACAGCGCAAAAGAAAGCTGGAACTTGCGAGGTTGTTGACATTGCCATTGGAGGATATCAAGGCTCAATTTACATCTACGAGGACCTGTTAGCGCGACTGATCCGCAAAGAGCGTTTCCCAAGTAAGGCTACGGCAGGAGATATCACATCTCGGAGGCTGCATTGGCACAGAAATTCAGTGCTTGCAGTTAAGTGGTCATTGGATGGTGAGCAGGGTCCACAACGGATGGGGACAACGTGCTAACAATTTAGGCAATTATGTCATTTCTGGAGGATTAGAAAATACTTTAGTACTCTGGCAGCTGGATACAGGGCAGAAGCAATTTCTTCCTCATCTCGGAGCTTCTGTGGAGAGCATTGTTGTATCACCAACGGGCACATCCTATAGCATTCGACTTGCTGACAATTCCGCCATGATACTGTCTACCTCGGAGCTCAAACCCACTTTCAGTACTACCGGCATCCAGATACCCTCAAAATTAACGTCATCGAAACCAATCAGAGTAGGGCTACCATCTCCACCCAATGTTAGTGTGCCGGAAGCGACGACAACAGTCCGCATCCCGGCTTGTACTTCCTCTGGCCACTTACTTCTCGCCGTGCCGCCCTCCGTCTCCTCACGGCAGACTGTGCATACAGCGCAGAACCCATCTTACTTGCAAACCTTTGATGTTGGAGGATGCTCCCAAATATCGAGACAGGCTCTTGCAAGGACGAAGATTACTACCTTGAACATGGGACCGGAGTCCAACATCATCGAGGAGCCCAGTGTAACTCACATTCAACCAAGCCATGACGGCCAGTGGCTTGCTACAGTCGATGTATGGATGCCGCCCAAAAGTGATCTTGCTCGCTTCGCGTTTGATCAAGAGCGAGTAATCGAAGAACAGATCTTCCGTCAGGAAATATACTTGAAATTCTGGTCATGGAACGAGGACAGTAAATTGTGGGAGCTGGTCTCGAGGATCGACAATCCACATGCTTCCCAGATAGGCAATCCATACGAACGAGGTCGTGTGCTTGAGCTAGTCTCAAATCCAAATGCTGCCGGATTTGCTACGGTGGGACAAGACGGAATTGTCAAAAGCTGGAGGCCGGCAGTAAGACGAAGGCATGGCCTGGAGGTTCGTGGCAAAGACGGAAGCAACCTGAGATCTTGGTACTGCAAGCACGCTATACCTCTGGAGTCAACAATAGCCGAAGATATTCGGGGCGCAAAGCTAGCCTACTCACAGGACGGATCAGTGCTAGCTGTAGGCCCGCAATCAATCTCCCAGTCCCCCATCTACCTTCTCGACACCCGCAGTGGCTGCATTCAAAGTGTGCAGACCGGGCTCTACAGTGGACCATTACTAGGCCTCGGCATAATTGACAAGTACCTCATCACACTATCAGACGACCTATGCGTCTGGGATTTGGTCACTGACGAGCGACTTTGTGGTATCCAGCTCAAGTCACACGTCCTACCATTAGATCGCAGAGCGAACACGACTCATCTGGCAGTGGATGCTCAGCATGGTATTTTCGCCATAGCTGTTCCCGACATACGGGACGATCCTACATCTATCACAGATCCCAGATCTCAAATAGCAATCTTCGATCCTACAACCGCGTCGCCTCTATTTATGACTTCATTGCGGAGTCCAGTCACTCATCTATTACCCGCGACCCGGAGAAAAGCATTCTATATCATCAACCCAGCAGCCGAAGTGCGCACTCTGGCACCAAGACAGCCAGGAGCTTCGCTAGCAACGTCTCTACCGAAGCTCGAGGAAGAACCATCTCGAGGACTCAGCGACATCTTCGGAATTAGGAAGGGTCCTGAAGGTACAGAAGACGGAGCAAAGAAGCAGGCTAGGTTATTAACTTCGAATTTCGACACCGTCACTCAAGAGCCACGGATACAGAAAGATGACGCAGTAGTCGTCAGCCAAGAGCGACTTGCAGAGGTCTTTGATGTTGCTCCGGCTTATGCGCTACCTCCTGTAACAGAGTTGTTCGAGCGGGTTGCTAGTCTTTATAGCGGACGTGTGCGGTGACCAATAAGAGACATCCATGGCCGAGAACATCTAATGAAGTTTTTACGTGCATTTTGACATGGTGTTTTTATTATTTTTCCCACTCGTGACCCATATCTTACAACCCAATGATTGTCAGCCTTCCACTAGGCCGGTAGCCAACGAACCGCTAAGCTAATACTGCACTTCATTTCACTCACTCCTCCGTATCACTCATATAGCCGATCGCCCAGGCTGGCCTCTCTCTCTCCGCCCTCAAAACATCACACAGGGCGATTCACCGATACGAATATGCCATTTCACGCATCAGCAGAGTCGATACCGTAAGTCAGACTATCCGCATGCATGCATGATGATTATGAAAAGCTGCATTATTCGGCACATCCATCCATAACTACCGCATCAAGTTCGCTTAAGGTAAGGTGGTGGTACTACAGCAATACGAGATGGCATTCCCAAAACACAGCTTCTCAGAATTGGGAAGGGCATCTGCAGTTTCGGTGAACTGTGATTTTACCGCTGAGGTTTCCTGCTTGCTTCTAGCCGCTACTTGTTGGATGCAAGTCCTGAGAGTCCATGATCAGATTCGCTCATACCTACCTCAGTTATTGGCTTCTATAAGTTGTCGTCGAGCGTGTAGAGAGTGATAGAGATTGCATCTTGAGCAATCAGCGATTTGTCTTCCTGGAGTCAGGGAACATGGAGAGAATGTTCATTGGTACTGATACGCCGATACTGTCATCGAAAAGCTGTCCGTTTGCGGTGAACGAGGCTGTTAAATGCAATATGTGAGATTCCCCTGTCCGAGTTCCGTCCATATTCTACGTGCTGCTATCTTGAAGCGCAGGTTTTTCCAATGAATGAAAGTTGAAGTGGGCACATCTCTCCAAGTTGGGTTGAGCGGAGTCGCACCTCCCAGAGTCGACATCCAACGCAGTTCCCAATCAGGTGCAGTGCATTTTTTATTCACTCTATGCGCGGGCCCGGTCCAGGTCATATTTGCCACTCAAGAGTGAATGGGGAAGTCACGAGCCAGAAACAAGCACCTAGAATGGAAATTGGGAACGATGAATATGGGAGGGCCGGCAAGACATCCGGTGAGACCTTGGTACCACCCTCACATCCCTTAATAATGGTAGCACATCACTTCACTCTCAACAGATAAATCTCGCTTCCATGATGTCCCGTAATGATACGCTGGGAGATAATGAAGCTGCCGGTAGCAATCTTCAATCTCCCGCATCCTGGGAAACTGTACGATCGGGTGCGCTCTCCTTAAGGAAATTTGGCCTGTCTGGTTCAGAAACCTTGCCAGTGATGGCTCCTCACAGCAATGATCCTATTCGCACTTCGCCGCGCAAATTGTCCAAGTTAGGAAGCCTGTTTTCCATCTCGTGTTGAGGATTACGCGCGCATACTGACTGCAGACAGACTTCGTCCGATCATAACAGATTCCCCAAATGCGGGACCCAATCCAGAGGGATTTGGCCCAAAGCCCTGGGGTCTGCTTGATTTCCAAGATGTTGCCATCTTCGTCTGGCCTGACCAGCGCGAATTTAAAATTCAGGAACAGTGCCTGATCCTTCAACACCGAAATGCTAAGCTGAAAGACTTAACGCCGGAGGAACTGGTTGAGGTTAGGGAGCGGATTAGTCAATCAGACACCATCGATGCTCAAGGCCAAAAGGTGGATATCCGTGCTTGGCGGATGGGATTAAAACACAAAGAGTTGAAGAAGTTGGTTAAGAGTATGGAGGCAGACCTGAAATGGGCGAGAAGGATAAAGGAGGCGGAAGAACGGGAGGAAAAGAGAAGAAATCAAAAGGTTGTCGTGAAGGAGAAGCGTGAGGAAGCGGTTGAACCAAGTCCCAGCCGTCGGAAGAGGAAACTTGTAATTGAAGATTCGGATGATGAATAAGCTCATGCACTCACCGGCAAGCAAGGCTTGGCTCACTGGTAGAATCGGCTTCATTTGGTTTCGAAGTCATCGGCGTTTGGGGTTGCGCTGGATCAAGACATCTCAGCATTTGAGTGAGCTTGTGGATTTGTCTGAGCGGCGGTTGTTATATCCATATGAGCTCGCTTGTGCCAAGAAAATGCCGAACCAAAGCCGAAAGATACGTCCCTCCGCCTGAACCTCCACCCTCAGAACATCTCCCTGGCATGTAGCAAGTCTGTAAGACGACCGGAATGTCTTTTCCCATGAGCCGAGCTTCTGAAAACAATAGGAGTCTAAAATGAACTTGTTGAAGATGCTTCGCGAGTATCATAATATATTGGGCCTCTCTATCACTTAAAATACAAGCGAAATTGGGCTCCTAAGCGACAAAGTCCGAAGCCTTGTGGCCAGTTGACGATGAATCAAGTGCGAATATTTTTTCTCGGAAGACATAATCTGAGTGCAAAGTCTTACTTAAGGTCGCTCCACTTGCGCCAGTTGCCAAGCACGTGTTCAGTTTGTGAGACGGTCATCGCGTCATTTCAATAATTCTTCCACAATCAATATTCAACTTCTCCACAATCAATGTTCGACAACCACGACCTTCACAGCCTGAACTTTGGCGATTTGTGGCTGGACATATGAAGATTCCTGTTTTTCAACACTCAACTCAATTTACAGAGATCCAGTGGGTTTCGGACCCTTGTGTCACTATGCTACGCCGAGGTACAGCCAACAAAGTCCACGCTCCAACGCCTGTGCAAATTTTTGAACCATCCACATGGCCGGAGAACGCTCTCGAACTCGTGCTAGCAGCGAAGTACTGGGCACCCGGAGGACCCCAAACATGGAATGACAAAGAGCTTTGTGTCATTATACGATTCCGCCACCCTGAGCTTGCATTTGTCAACACCACCCTCTTGGTCATGGTCTGGTCATGGATGTGCAGCCCAAGTCATGGCAATAGATTCTTCGGGTTCAAGAACGAACAATATAAAAGGGAATACTTGTGGGCCATCCAGGTCACCTACAACGACATCCAAGACGAAAAATTCCGGTACTATTTGCCTGGCACTAAGCCTAAGGACGAGTCTTTCGAAGTTCCGAAAAACCTAAAGAAGCCATAGAATCGCTCACACCAAGCACGAGGTAATTCGGAGACACGAGATCGAAATGGTCAGGAAATGGACTGTTCAAATAGATTTGGGGTGGGGTACGGCATTTGCCCTCTGCTGGTGACCAAAGAACCTGGTCGCTGTTCCAAATGCCCAAGCTTTCGGAGGCAGACAGACCGCAGACGTTTATGTCGATATAATGCGATGAAGCGGAGCAGAAATCATGCACAATGTGCCAAAACACGTTGAGTAGCTGTCCCAGACCGAGCCAGAACCACAAATTTCACTCTTGAGACACCTTCCCGTAGAATTTTCAGTGATCAACATAAGGCCTGGAAGGAAAATCTTTAAATGATCACAGCCCTGTTATCAATGTTTGTGATGCTCAGAGGCCCTCCTAATGTCAGTCGTGCAGATTTGCATGAACCTTCCGCGCATGGTTTTTGCTTCCTTGTCACAGCTCAGTAGACGTAGAGCAATACGAAACCCGTCCAAAGAACAGGGCCCTTGGCTCTAGGACATCGGCTTTCGCAATCACAGACGGTGTCAGTGTGACAGATAACGTTGTAAACGTCATAACCTGTCTTTGGGTGATGTGTCCACGAATGGTGACTGCTGAGCCAGATGTGAATGCATTCTCCAAGTACGAGGAATTGAATTGACCTGACATTGATTGCATCTTGTGCTTTAATCATTTCTTTTTCTTTTCTAATTTTCATTTCAGTCCTAAGCTTCTTAACCCTTTGATCCGATCATCTTTCTTGATCTGCTTTATTACAACAACACGAGGCTCTTGGAAGTTCGAACAACGATGAGCAGCTCTTTCGAATTATCGGCCCGAAAGGATTGCGCTCCATAAAGACTCGACTACAACGCAGACTAGGGACAGCTTTTCAGACAGACAAGACCAACGAGGAGTCAGACCAAACCTGAATCCCAACACATAAGTCTTGATTGCTCTTCAGCATCGTTGGCCGGAAGATTATTCGGGTTTGATAGCTAGTGATGTAGATGAGATGGATGGAGGCATGTACGGTATGGCAATCATCTAAGCCCGGCGTGGATCCACTGTATCTTGATGATCCGACTCTCTCCAGTTGCTGCCAACAAACGATTCGTAAGGGCCAAGGTAAAAGGGCAGGAATCCTCAGCACATGTACAAGGATGCGCTTAGTGCAGCTAGGAGAACCCGAGGGATGGCAGTCGAGATGGAATCTTTCAGGAACTTGGCGCCCAAGTTCGTAGAGCTCGTCCTCTTCGCCAGTACCAGATTTGACAGGTCTTGGGAGAAGATTGCCAATCCCCTGAAGTGTGCTTACCGGGAATCTGGAGACTGCAAGAACCACCCCGAAAAGTTGGACGAGCATGGTGTGAAGGAGCTCCTCCAGCTACATTCGAACGCTAGAACGACCATTCTCGACCGATGCGCAAATGGTGAATTCAATAAACAATTGTTGTGGATGATTCCCGTGGACCCCTCAGCCAGCCTCCGGCTGAAAAGAGCCAGTATCCCAGGCATGCTGCCTGTGACGCTGCCTGATACGCCCACGGTGATAAAGCCACGCCGTACGACCCGTGTCGAGGTTCTTCCGATCGAAAGAAGCGAGCTCATCAAGCTGGCAATAAGGAAGAAGTCAGAGACGATGATGTTATGGCTGTGGGAAGGAAGGTGAAAACTGTTGCTGGCTTCACGAGTATTCATCCAGTTGCCTGTGACCCTCGCCAGCCGACGTTGTCGGCACGCTTGGCAGTCGTGATGGCCCTAGACCATTCTAAGTCCAACATTGTGACGATGTCAAAGATGTTCTTAGGCACAAAGTTTCACTAATGCGGCTTGGACTCATGCAAATATACATTTTGCCCTGCCTGCCAAAGTCCGCACATGCATTGCGCCTTCACTAGCGCCTCATGGTATGAGACCACTTCAGGCGCTCTTGTGTGGGACAGACTAATTCGCATACCACCCAATCCGGCATCCAAACAGTAAGGCTAAAGCGCGGTTTGGTAAGTAGCTGTCCATATCGGAACCCAAGGGGGCCACATCAACGTGGTTTTTATCATGTGTGTGAGGTGTAGGATGTGAATCTTAGGGGCGAGGTACCCCAAGCGATATTTGAAGGGATAAGGCCGTTCAGCTGGATTCAGGTAGCCGAGGTTGTTATTTCTAGGAGATGGCTGGTCATATAACCAGGATCCGCCCCACCATTTGCGGACAGTGTAATCTATATGGATTGCCTCGATCAAACAATGCGAAGAATCATTTCTATATTGCCTACGGTATAATGAATGGCATCGGGCGTTGATGGAGAAATGGGAGGAGGGGACGCGCAATTCGCAGTTGGCGCCAAGTTGGGCGGGCCGACCCCATGTTCTAAATGTTCTAAATGTTCTAAATATTCTAGTGAGTCTAGATCGCTGCTAGCGCACAAGCCTCACTGTCTAACCCAGGCCCGCCAGAGCCGAGAGGGCCTGCTTCGCTTGCATCGCTTTTTGCAGAGGCGGCAGGTTTGGTACTTCTCTAGGCCCGTAGCTGAACCTCCACACACTCCCTGCCCAGAGCTTACTCGCTACGTCCGTTGCACTTCCACAAAGCATTCGAGCACATTAATCTGTAATTTTGGTTCCTTAAAGCTACACCTTCGCCAGTCCTTCCTTCTCTATCCTCTCCCTCCTCCTTTCATGGTTAAAGGTGTACCAGCGATTCAAAACGCGCCGTGCGAATCCCGAGGAAGCCCACTTCACCGTGAATGCATACATCTTGGTCTCCATAGCCTTACGGCCTACACGATCATTGGTGCTTGGACATCGCAGGTTTGGACAATTCTCATGTCCCCTCCGCTGCAATAGGGTATGCCCATCAAAGAGGGGAGGCGGAAAATACCGAGATGCCAATTCAGTGAACTGGAGGACGCGGCTTGCAGGCCATATCAAGACAATCGCTCAAACGAGCACCTGCCAACATGCGGATTGGGATAAGGGAGCAACTGGGGCTCCTGGTGCTCTTGACGACGCTCATTGCTCTCGCTGTGGTGGCCGTTGCAACGGTATGTATCTACTTGCTCGAAGTGTGTCAACGTTGCAGCACACATGCTGACGTTCTCATAGTGGGTCAATAACTACAATTTCGTTATAGGAATTAGGTGAGCATAAACCTAATTGCAGTATATGTCCAGATGAAAGCTAATGCTTCTTCCAGCACATCCGGTCTCTCCCTCACAGCATCCCTCTACTCCAGCCAGCTTAATTCCAACCTGCGCCTGCTCCAGTCAAGCGTTGAGGCTCTGTCTACACGCATCGCCCTCCAGAGTGCTCTAGAGCGCTATAACCAGGGTAATAATACAGATGCCAATTGGGTGCGTGCGACTTCAGACCTACAGAGTGCACTGTCGGGAGGCTTGTCAGCGAACATGCTACTGGAGGCCCAAGTGTTTTCCAAGAACGGCACCGGTATCGCAGGGCCATTTGGTCTCCTGAACGTCACTTCGCCTGACATTCTCAATTCGATACCACTGCCGAATCTAAGCAACAACGGTTCTCCTGTTTATCTTGGAGATAATGGGACAGGCTACCCCGTCGACCTATATCCCAACCTCACCTTCACTTCTACTGTCATTAATAGTACCTTTAACCAGTCGAACGCTTTTTGGGATGGTCAGCCACTATACAGCAACTCGACTATACTCTTAGGACCTTCGCTTATCAACGAGACGTACGCTCTGCTTTCGCTCACGGTAGCAATCAATAACGATACTTCATATTTGGACACTCTTGGATGGATCTCTGTTGTTTGCAGCGCACAGTCAATATTCACACTGGAGGAGTCACTTGAAGGTCTCGGAAACACCGGCCAGATCCTTCTTGTCGCCCCTAACACAGCGAACCAGAAACTACCATCGAGTGTACTTGTTCATGGTACTCCGGAGGTGAATAGAACAGCTGCAGAAAACCTCGAAGTTCATTTTGTGCTTCCACCAATACAGAATTCATCTCGGAGCACTCGTCACCCTACGCGCGCTTACGGAAACATGCCAAATCTACCCTTTCTGATGAAAAATTATCCAGCTGTTCTGGATGCTTACACAAAGAAGACCGGAAGTCCTAACAATGCCGGCAGCCTCATCTCTACCAATAACGAAGAAGGCAAACAGGTCTCCACCGGGTACGGTCTGCCAATGTCACCTATGGTCAATTGGGCGCTTGTTGTGGAGCAATCTCATGGCGAAGTGATTGCACCAATCAACCACCTCCGAAATGTTCTCGTGGCCTGCGTCTTTGGTACTGCTGGTGCCATACTGTTAGTGTTATTCCCCATGGCCCACTTATCGGTAAGACCCATAAGAAGGTTACGGGATGCGACGAAAAAGACAGTGGAACCCTACAGGTACGACTCCGAGGACGGTGATGGCAGTCCGCGTTCTTCTCTTTCAGAGAGTCCGAGCAATGATGGTCTAGAGTCGGGTGATGAAGAGGCTATGACGGAGGCGATGAATGCCGAAGCCAGAAAAGAAGGGTTTATGGGACGGATTGCGCGATGGCGAGACGGAGGCGGTAAGAAGGAATCCCAATCCAGAACTCGACATCCTCGACAGCCCTTTCGCATTCCTGGCAAGGTACAAGATGGGAAGCACATTGTGCACGATGAGCTCACGGATCTCACGCGGACATTTAATGAGATGTCTGAGGAGCTTATGATGCAGTACGAGCGACTTGAAGAAAGGGTCAAGGAGCGAACGCGAGAACTCGAGATAAGCAAAAAGGCGGCTGAAGCCGCCAACGAGAGCAAGACGGCTTTCATCGCAAATATTTCCCACGAACTCAAAACACCACTGAATGGAATCCTTGGGATGTGCGCCGTATGCATGCAAGAGGAGGACCATACCAAAATCAAAAGATCGTTGGGGATAATATACAAATCAGGCGATCTGCTGCTCCATCTTTTGACGGATCTCCTGACGTTTACCAAGAATCAGATAGGCCAGCAACTCGCATTGGACGAGCGAGAATTCCGATTAGCAGATGTGTGCTCCCAAGTGGTCTCTATCTTTGAGAAACAGGCGAAGGACGGTTCTATCAATCTACGTGTGAGCTATGAAGGCCCACAAGACGGCTTGGAAACAGCAGGTGGAGCTCCATTGCAGACCGGGTTTGGTCCGTACGGCACAGGTCGAGTCAGGGACATGTTCCTGTGGGGTGACCAGCACCGAATCCTCCAAGTCATTATCAATCTCGTGAGCAACAGCCTCAAATTTACCCCACCCAACGGCTCAGTCAATGTTCGCATAAGATGTGTGGGAGATGCACCAGAGAAGGCTGAAAGTCGTAAAGGGTCTTTGCAGTCTAGGCAATCCAAGCAGTCCAAGCAATCCAAAGGTTCTAAAAGGCCATCACCAAGGGGTTCGAGACGGTTTGGACGGGTGGCCTCTGAGTCTGGTTCTTCAGTCACGCCCAGTCATCGAGGTCGGGAAAAGGCAAAGTACTCGGACACCGCACTTCACATTAATGGTAGCGAACCCAAGGCACTTCCAACTATTGCTGTTCACGAACGAGGATCTACGCCGCCACCACTCAACGCTCGGGTGCTCCTCTTCGACTTCGAAGTCGAGGATACTGGGCCTGGCATCCCCGAAAACCAGCAACAACGCGTCTTCGAGCCTTTTGTACAAGGTGACATTGGGCTCAACAAGAAGTATGGAGGTACAGGACTTGGCCTAAGCATTTGCTCGCAGCTGGCTGGCCTGATGAAGGGAACAATGACGCTCGACAGTCAAGTGGGCGTAGGGAGTAAATTTACAATGCGAATACCTTTGATCTTTACCAAGGAACGAGCCGATAGTACAACAGGATCTAGCATGAATTCTAGACGAAATAGCGCCAACTTGGGCCCAGAAGTTGATGCAAACCAGTCACTCCAACGGAAGAGATCTACTTCCTCCTTATCGGCTGACAATGACACTACCGTGCCTCAGGGGTTGAATGGCTTTGAGACGCCCGCGAAACCTCGGTTGGTCGGGTTGAGTCAACCATTTTTTGCTGCAACATCGCCGATGGAGTCTCCTGATAAGCAATTGGCAGCAATGGAGCGTGTCGCTGCTCAGGCGGCTCAAAGCGGTGACAAGGTTCGTGTATTAGTAGCGGAGGACAACAAAGTTAACCAGGAGGTGGTGCTTCGAATGCTGAAATTGGAAGATATCTATGGTACGTTCGTCACCAGTCCGGTCATGACTCGAGCTAATTCTTTCGCAGATGTGACTGTCGCCAAGGACGGCCAAGAGGCATTCGACCTTGTGAAAGAAAGCATGGAGCAGCGGAAGTACTTCAGCCTAATCTTCATGGATGTACAGGTAATGATACTTTATCGGAGACGGTTCAAGCCCTGCTAAGATTCATCTCAGATGCCTAATCTTGATGGTATACAAAGTACACGCCTAATACGAGAGATGGGCTACTCTGCACCCATAGTAGCCCTCACTGCTTTTGCCGAAGAAAGCAACGTCAAAGAGTGCATGGATTCAGGCATGGACTTCTTCCTCCCAAAGCCCATTCGCCGGCCGCAACTCAAGCAGGTCCTCAAGCGTTACTGCGCTACCATCCCCGAGGCCGCCGAAGAGCCAGAGAAACCAGAGGAGAAGCCACCTGCAGACGAAGGAGCTGTGTCGCCACTGTCATAAGCATCTACGGTGATATCAGCCGATGGATATATTGCAAGAATATCCCTACACAGGTGGCCATCATGGCTGAGTACGCGCAGAACGCCGACGACCATCTCCACAAAACACTTATGCACTTTACCTTTAGCTTCAGTCTTGGGACTCGACACGGTTCTCGTTCGATTTGCTACCATCCGATCGTCGTCAGCCAACGATTTTCTCATATTATACGATTTTCAGCAGCCGGGAATTTGGTTGCTTCCGGTCTTGTCATTATCCAGTTTAAAGTATACTAACTTTACGATAGTCTGTCTATAAATTTTTTTATTGGGTTGCATACGGCGTTCCGGAGGAAGACTCCGTTGAGTCGTGCTCGCAGTGAAAGATTTCAGATACAGCGAGGCGTATGGAAACAAGGATTGAAGGACAGCAGGAAATAAAAAAGCATGGGCTGTCTGGAGTTGGGATTCTGAAGACTGTTGGGCACCGCCGACACTGTGGTTTTGATACTGAGCTCTTGGACAAAATTCTCGTTCTGGAGATTCCCAATTGCCTCAGTGTCATTGGATGAGGATGGAGAATAGCGACCTTGATAGCTGTATTGTACAAAGTATTATAGCAACAAGCACGTAAGGCTCATGGCATTCTCTGATTGGATGCTGAATGGCTTAGCGCAAACTTACCATTGAAATTAGCCGCAACCTCATGGCCAGCAATGATCTGCAGCGGTCCACGGTCAACGATAACTCTGACCTCCTCTACCAGTGGCATCAAATAATTCAAACTGTAGCATTGATTACTTCCCATTGCACTCACTGTATCACAAGCTGTATCTATCCACGTGTATTGCTCAGACGGGAACCGGCAGACCGTGACAACAACATTCCGACCGAGTCAATTGAAAGGGATAATGAGCACACATTGATCGACTCGACAATATAATTACCCCCTCAGCTTGAGCAGCGCGATACCCATCGACGCGATATCCTTTCCCTCGCCTACCAGCATCAGACCTGGCTCACAATGTCACAATCCATGATGGACACGCCTTCACCACATCCGGACCTTAATCGAAATCGCCTGCCCACACTTTTCGAAGTCTTGAGCCGGCAGACCCTCGCACCAGTGGACCTTTTCTCATTCTACATATACATGCGAGATCAACAAAGATCAGTCGATTACCTGGATTTCTGGTATGCACTTCATTGCTACTGAGCAGGCCTACAACGAGCTCAATGCTAATTTTTGTCACTCCAGGCTCGATGTTTCCCAGCATATGTCTCTCTGCCGGCATTATGTTCGTGAGTTACGACGGTCGGTCCTTATTGAAACGCCGGATATGGAAAAGACGGGCTCGAAAAGATCGTCATACATACTTGATCACTTGGGTGAGATGAACGACCCGTCAGGCCCTTCGACGAATCTTAATGGCGATGAGAAGATGCGAGATCAACAGCTCTCAGCCTACCTACGGACAGAGACTGGAAATGGAACGAATCATTCCCCACACGATAGCTTAGGCTCACAACAATCTCGTCTACGAAGGTCTGGGGATCGACCTTCAAACGGCACGGACAGCCAGCGTCCGCCCCGACCCAGCTTTATGACAAATGGCTCACCGTTCCGCACGAATTCAGACTCCCCAGCTCATACAGTCGCTAGAGAAGACATCAGAGCAAGCGCTGAAAAGATTCTCTACACGTTCCTGTTACCAGGATCTGAGCGCGAGATCATCTTACCCCAAGGCATTCTTACTGATATCACAACCTCCATCGAAGAAGAAGGACGCGATGATCCCGAGGTGTTCGATGCGGCAAAGGACTACACCTTCCAAGCCATGGAGCGTGACGCGTTCCCGGGCTTTCTTCGTGCGAAGGCCCTCGGCAATCTGGTACCACCAAGTTCCTTCCTTCGATTATGTCTAGGATTGCTAGGCATGTTTGGGGGCTTTTGGGCAGGCTTTGCTTGCATATTACTCAATAAACCAAAGCACATTCGTTGCTGGGTAAGTTGAATCTTTGACTGGCTTGCATTAAATCTGCTAATCACGCTTGCTTAATAGTTGATCCTCCCTTTCACCATTGGTGTCTACGCGCTCTCTTCACAACAATACTCCATTGATCCTGTCCTCGCCCTTGCCGGTCTCAGTGAATACACCTTCATGAATTGGGCCCGGATCAAAGAACCTTACATCCGCAAACTCATGAACAAGCGTGCCATCATGGTGCTGCTGGTGACCGTCCTCATCGGTGTATGCCTGATTGTACTTTTCATATTCGTGCCAGGGCACAGACTTTGATTTTCTTCTCGTCAACTCTGAAAACGGCTATACAATTGAAATGAGCATAATGCGATCCAAGCTTCAGGGGAGCAAGGCGTCAGGATGTTATTGGAACAAATTTCCAAGATTCGCTATATACCCGAGTTCTTAAAGGGCTGTGCTACCGCGACACTTGGTTATGTACGAGCGCGGTGGTGCCCCACCGTCACTTCAAGACAATGCTGCTATCATCCCCCTTACCAAAGGTCGGGCAAGCGAGAAGGAGGGAAAAGGGGAGGGAAGCAAGAGCAATGTACATGGGGAACGCGTAATTTCTCGTCAAATGCCCATCTAGACGTATTGGATACGTCCACAGCTTGATATCTCGCTGATGTACTTTAGCTAGCGCTCTGTTCAGATTTTCTTTCGAGCGAGCTTCTGGCAGGGAAGATAAATAATAACTAATATAGATCTTCTTCGTTCGCAATTTACATTATAGACCGTAGAGTCCGTTCCTCACACAGCAGTTATATATTAAAAGACGCAGCATGTTTCTGATTGGAAGCTTTCAAATTTCTTACTCATACCTACCTACCTTGACTCACCCTTAGCGCCCCGGTAAATCCGCGGCCCATAACCCACACAATAAAACCCTCCAAACCCTTCCACTTCTTCCCTTTCTCCAAGCACCCACCCCACCACCGCCGCGCTTCTTTGCTCACAAAAGACACCCAGCTTAAACCCTGGGTCTCACCATATACATGCAAATGAGAAATTCGGAGTACTCTTCACCCCCCCAACACCCACACACACGTGTGCGTGTACCGCCCGCGAGGGCCCGCCGCGAACAACCCGCGGTCGTGATTGGCATCAGAAACGCAGGAGAGAGATCTCATTGATCGCCCCGCCCTCTTACGGGGGGGTGTGGGTGGTTGATTTGAGATTTTCTTTTTTTCCTATGGGAGAGCCGTTGCGAAGATTGTGAATGAGTTTTTTTTTACGTCATGACACTTTAGTGCAATGCGTGGCGTGCCCCCTTGCTTTTTGCTGTCTTGAGCCGAACTTGTCTTAGGATGGGGGAGGTGGGGATGGTGATGGT
>NAPT01000380.1:0-27790 GCA_002927785.1 Cladonia uncialis
TCTTAATTAGAGAAAGTTAAATAAAATAATAATCTTATATTAATTATAATACTCTTACAAAGCTCTATATTAAAAGAGGCTTTATAATAAAAGCTTACTTTATTATTATTAACTTATTATCTATAGTATTAATAAATATTAATAATATTCTTAATAGATTTAATAAAAAAAAGTAGAAATAAACTTTTAAAAATAAACTAAAATTATTAAAAAATAATAATACTTAAAAAACATCAGCGTCTTTATTAAAAAATAGATATATATTCTTAAATAGATAGATTCTAATTTATAAAATTAATATTAAAAAAAATATTATCTACTATAAAATTAAATAGATTATAAAGGGATTTTATTAAAAAAAAGAATTAACTTTAATAAGATATTCTTAAATATTATTAAGTTTATAAATTAGAGAATCTTTTTTATTCTTAAAATAAAATATAATTATAGAATTAAATATAATAATATTATTATTATCTTTCTAAAGATATTATTAAAAGAGATTATTTATATAAAATAACTATATAGCTTTATTAATAGAAAGTTAAAGAATAAATATCAATTACTTAGAGCTTGATGATATAAATCCTTGAGAGAGCGTAGACGGCTTCATTTCTCAATATACGGGCTATTGATGAGATTCTCGTTCAACTCGATACGAATGGCCTCCGGCCGTGGCAGTTATCTCTTTTCAAGACGATATTGGCGGCTTTGAGGTGGGTACGACATTCAGCACGTCCAATCCCCCAACGGTATGACACGATGCGGGCGCCTTCGGCTGCAGAAAACCCAGTCGGATGCCGCTTCATTCGGCAGTAGGTGGCCACTCTTGAATGCATTCGACTCCGGTCAGCATGTCTAAGAAATGCTCCTCGTCCCAGCAGCAAGTTAGATAGTCTCAATAGAAGCATCAAGTCCACTGAAATCTTTTGACGTACCAAGTGTTTTCTATGCTCGTTTGGAGGCTGAGCAAGAGGGTGACGATGATGATTACAGTCTACTAATGCTTCTTAGAACAGTTTTAATTACCAGAGAGAGTATATCCTTGGACAAGATCTAGCCCATGCTCAATTTCTCTTTTTCGTTTGCCTAGCGCGACTGCTTCTCGGCGTTAAGAGCGGACCTAAGACGTTCAATGAACATCAGCCTAACGTTCATTGAACATCATCCTGGCGTTCAATGAACATCAGTCGATAGACATCATGCGACTCTCCGTACGTCAACACGATAGGCGACATTTCACCACTACCAGAGGTACGCGATCAGCCGACTGTGTACGGAAGATGAACGAGTGAGATATCAAGCCAGTCTGGCTGCCGCTGAGGGTGGTCTGTTTTCTTCATATAGTTCTTGGAGAACAGAACTTTGCTTCGTAAGCTTATTGCCTTCGTTGATCAGCGGGGCATAGCTCCTTACTAGACCGGGCTAGATTATATCGAATCCCCTAGATGTCAACATCAGCGAAAGGAGAATCTTCCTTCTAATCAAGCAACTACATCAAACCTCCATCCACTATCTACTGCGCGTGTGGCTATTCTAAAGCTTAAAGCGGTGGAAGATATGTCTATCCATAAGTATGAGCGGCTTCTACCGGAGGACGCTTTCCATTGCGCTGCAGTCGACTTGGGTTACTGGTGGGCAACTACATAGGAGCTTGCAAACACCTCCCGTTGCAATACTGTAAGAAGACGGTATGATGGTTCAAACTGCATAGCCTGAGAATCTAGAATCTACGAAAATATACGGCTATACAAATGAAGCTCTGCAGCCAAGATGAAGCAGTAATAGGGATGGAATGCGCCAGAATAGTGCGATCCCTCTTTTTGCGCGGGCAATGAACGTTCTGATTGACCGATGTTCTATGCAGGCATTCTATTTAGCAATTGCAAAATTTTCACTAAAGCTTGGCATTCTTCTTTGCAACCGTCACCCTGATCCCCTACAACAAAGTTGCTCTGATCTGGAAGATTTATATGTAGTAATCATAGATCTAACTTCTACAATTCTATTTATATACTGCTTGTCAAATTTAAGCAAAGTATAGTTGAGATATTAAAGGTTTTTATTTTCAATTTTTTTTAATAGTTATTACGGTTTAAATAGCTAATTCTTAGATATTTTTAAATCTCTAATATTTTAACTAAATTGTAAGCT
Source organism: Cladonia uncialis (assembly GCA_002927785.1). Taxonomy (NCBI): domain Eukaryota; kingdom Fungi; phylum Ascomycota; class Lecanoromycetes; order Lecanorales; family Cladoniaceae; genus Cladonia; species Cladonia uncialis. The sequence continues at coordinate 2,155 of NAPT01000380.1, forward strand.
ACAAATATATATAAAATAGATATAATATAAGCTATGTATACGCTACAATCTACTATACTAAAATCCCTAGTCAAAGCAACTTTGTTGTAAGGGATCAGGGTGACGGTTGCAAAGAAGAATGCCAAGCTTTAGTGAAAATTTTCCAATTGCTAAATGCAGGCAGGGCGGTAGCTCCCACCCCACCCGGAATCTAATACTAGGTAGGCTATCTCGCCGCTTCGACTGTAGAAGATTACAATAGGGACATATCCAAATACCAAGAGTCGTGAAGGAACGCGCCTTTTGGGTGGGTCTTGGCACCTCGCTTACGGCCATCTTATAGTTACGATGTCAATGCTGTAAGTCTCCCCACTTCCCTCCACCATTATCTAATAGACTCCCTAATGATTAGGACCCGGTGCGCCCGGGTTTTAATCATCAGTCGACGAATTTGCTCTGACGCATAAAGCTCGGACCAGCTAACTTCGGTTGGGATGGCTAGTATGAGGGGTTGGACGCAGCGCATTCTCCTTAAAGGATCTTGCACCCCCAGCCATGCCGCCACATTTACAACTCCAACCTTATACAACTTTTCTGCCTTCGATCAACTGTTGGGCTCACCGCCATCCGTCCTATCTTCTAACAGCTTCCCACTTTTACCGCATCCTTTGCCGTTGCTCCAATTCGTTGAAATACCTGGCCCTTGCTTAGAAGGGATCAACTCATTAACATCCCCCCTGTGGGTCTTCTCGACCGCTTCATAGTTGCTTTCACCTCCATCTCTCTTCATAGCCCTCCTCAATATCAGTATACCCTCCCCCTTTTCCCCATTCGCTCCGCCCTTTTCCCACGTCCTTGCACGTCTTGCGTCCCACCGCTCAATTCTCCCAATCCTATGCTTCCACCCGGCAGCCAAAGTGCCAAGCCGTCGCCACGGTCCTTTTTCGACAAGCCCATCCGTACGGGTCTTTAGGCTAACTTGTGATGCTGGTCAGTTGGCCCTTCCCCGTTGCTCCTCCTGGCCGAGCTTCGACACCGGTCCAGCCTCACCCCTCAACGGTCCTAGGGGCCTCCTAAGATCAGTCGGTCAGCTCGGACGATGCCAACCACCAGGGAGCGAGTTGCGACTGTGGTTCTCGGACCCGTGGGCAACGAACTCGAGACACGCCACGCACATCAGATCGCGGGTGAGATGCTTAGGTTAGTTCGTCGGTACGTTACCCACCACTCACTGACATAGTCCCACTACCGTCTGCAGGGACTTGCCCAACTTTGAACGGGCGATCCGTCAGAAGATAGGGTTAGAATTCCAGCTCGATACGTTTCCAAACCCCTGGCGGCGTCTGAGCGTCAAATTCTGTGCGGCATTGGCCGACTCGCGTCCTCTTTTGCTCTTGTCCACCCCTCCAGCACCTGGACAGCACCGCCAGGACCCTTCATGTGGCAAGAGGATTGTGACGCCAGCCCCCAGCCTTGACCTCGGAATTGGGAATATCCCGGTAATCCTCCTCGACTCGGATGGTGAAGGCGACCTCCAATCCAGCCCTGGATACACTGCAACATCTAAGCGTTTTGACCTTGCCGAGGTTCGCGACATCCTCCGCAGCGCGTACGTCGGACTTCCCAACCTTATTCACCCCGTGGCGATCGAGAGAATGATTAAGCTTAGCCAAGGCCACTGGCGCGAGGCTGCGCAAGAGTTTCTCGGTCATAGTCGGCATCTCTGCCAGGCGCTGATCTTGGAGCAAGTTCAAGAGGTTTTTGGACACCACCAGGACCTCGAGTATTACCAGTCCATTCTGGGAATATGTGAAGAATTCCTTGAGGAAGCTTTTGCGTCCCTTCGTCAGGCTGTTCAGCTTATCCTACGTTGGGAGCTCACCAAGCCTCACACGCTCAACGCGGAAGGACTCAACCGCGCTCGCGGTTCAGCCCTGGCGCTACTTCAGACTCGCCGTCGAGAGGTCCGTAGTGGTGAAAAGGTGGCGAAGCTGAGTGAGGGTGGGGAACTGCCCCCCGACCCCTATACGGTGGAAGTCGAGGCGATGAGCGTAAGTCCACGCGGGAAGAAACCAAGGTCTACTAGCTAATACCTGTCCAAGAGGGTCAAAGGATACTACGAATACGCTCACGATAGATTTGCCGCCACCCTGTGGGCCAGCATCGACTACCACGTTTTCTCCCCATGTGCTGCTAGGATTGTTGATAGGGTACAAAGCATGCTCGGCGCGACAGAGGCTGTGGGTACGTGTCAGAGTCTCCCTGTGCCTCCGCCTAGACCAATGCAGATAGTGACCGAGCGCCTCTTACCATCACTGGCCGTGGACCCTGAATGCGAACACCGTCGAGCGCCAGCCTGAACGTGCAAGGGAGACCTCCACAAAGGCGTCGCAGCAGGTGGAGGCGCCTAGCAAGGAGGGTTAAGACAATGATCCCCGTTGGAACAGACAGCTGGGTTCACGGGCCATCAACGGTCATATCAAGTCTGACGGAGGCCTGGCACTCTTGGCTTTCTTACTTTGGCCATCGGCCTTCGGGTGGAAGGTGGTCCGTCAGTTCGCTTCGATCTGCAGTTAGCACGATGACACCTGGCCTCATATCGAACTTCTGTCGGATAATCTGGACCAGCTCGTCTGGGATTGCATCGCGCCGTCCACACCAATGACACAAAGTGGGGGCCGGGATATAATCCGATGGAGTCGGGCAGGTCATGCATATGGAAGACATAGCCTCGTAGAATCTTCGCTGTAGCTCCCACGGACGTGCCCGTGTTAGTAGCAGCGAATGAACGACATTAATAACAGGTGGATCGGGGTTATTGATCTGGCCACCGTGGCCAGGTTCCTCTCATATATTCTTGGAGGAGTCCTTGTATATGTAGATTTATAGAGCTGGGAGGGCTTCTAGGGGTATAGAGGCGCTACTTGGTGGGTCGAGCTACCAACGTGCATATTGCGTTAGGATTAGTCGCGCGCGGAAGTCCTGTAATGAAGTTGTCGTAGGTTTTAATCTATGACATAGAATGATCCTGAATGATTGCACTGCTTGAAGGATCTAGAAGCTATGAGAATGAGGGTCCAATGTATACGATAGGCTAACACTTAGGAGTGGCACGCAATTTAACTTGAACGAGGGAAGCATGGTTCAATGAACGGGGGAAGTATGGTTTCATGAACGGAAGAGACGTGTGTTAGAGACTAGGCTATGTCTGAATAGGAACCATGTCATAGTATGACGAAATACTACCATGAAGGAGGCAGCGCCCCTGAGCTCTGAGCTCAATCCTTGACACTACCCCCCACTCAAACATGGCAACGTCCTCGTTGCGCGCCATGCCATCGCATTATCTAGATCTAACTAATGCGCCATCCATACATTAATGCTGCGTACCAATGACACCAATCAGATGGTCTATTCCATCGCATTGCGCGCGCATAGCGCCGTGTTACAAGCTCCACCACGGTCATCGCAAGATGCCAAGCTTCCCTTCTCCGCACGCCAGGATTTGGCAACAGCGATGTTGACAACCGCAACCTCATCAAACACTTGTGAGTAGTGCCTCCGACGCATCTGATGGTCCATGGTGAGCAACGATAGCTATAGGATGTCGAAGGGTTAAGCTGTTGTTGATGGACAGTGTCCTATAGGATTCGGAATCGAAAATGTTGAAATGTCGCAAAATTCTAAAAAGAATTTGAGCTGCGCGCAGTGCATTACAAGCAATACAGAAATGGTGGCGTTATACTTGCTTGGCATCCCATAATTACCTCTTATCGGTGTTGAGCAGCGGTCCTCCTCCCCAGCAATGGCGGCCTCAGAAGCGGAATCCCTGGCATCAACTATGCCCCCACTATCGCCACTCCCGCCATTACTGTCAGTATCACTGCAGCGCTGCAAGCCGATGTCAACCGGAAGGAGGCACGTGTCGGAGCTCAAAGCAAAAGGTGAAGGACCTCGCGAACATGGTCTCGGCGTTGGAGAAGGTCGTTGTGGAGTTGTAGGATGTGGTCCGGCTTGCCATTTCGAGGGGGCAAATCTAGCTAGGTCATTCTAGCTAGGTTATCAGGACGACACCTTGCAATGGGAAGTCCCACACAGTCAGCTGCCAGTATCTGAGCTCAGAAGCTAAGAAATCAAAACGGTCACGGAGGGTTCACTTGCCAGAGGAGAGGATTGCAAGATAGCAGTGGTATCTGGGCAATGAATAGCGTGAGGAGGCTAGAATCATACATAATTCAATCTACCCACGCCAAACGGTAGCAGATGCGAGAAGGCTGATGAAAAAAGGTCGACAAAGAACCTTGACAAGGGAAAGATGGCACATATTTTACCAATGCTGATGGCCTAACATACTGATGGTCCGACACATTCTCGTGGTCCACTTGGGCCACAGGCAAAGCCGTCGGACTGCATATCCACGACCAGGCCCAAGCACCTCATCATGCAAAGGCCCGGCGTGCTTGGACTGATAAGCCGGCCAAAGTGGTGATAGGTTGAATCATAATCTTTCATCTCACCTTATTGATTCACATCCGCCTTTACAGCCTAGGCCCAATCCATCGATCAATGCTTCACTTCTGCATCGGGCGCCTATTAAGTCTCCAACATCCCAACATAACAGACCCATTACAGAGCCATTAATTGCCCATCCTAACCCGGTGTGAGCTTGCCCCAACGATCAATACTTTACAGATCCTCTGAAAGCGTTCAATTGCAGGTATCCCCGCTGCCCGAATCCTCACCTGATCCAGGTGGGGTTGATCTCATACGAGACACCGAATGATAACGCGCTAATAGGAACATTGTTTTGATCCCTTCACTCTCGGCCAGTCACTTCATCTTTCAGCCACCCACAACTCTTCTGCAACGATACCCATCCACCACTAACCTACCATACTTCTATCTCCCATAGATCCTCTTCCATATCTTGATTCCAAACCGTTTCCTGAGACTGAACGCGCTTACTCGCAAGGAATCATCTGTATTGTCGGTTTTCAATTCACCTCTACCGTAGGACTTCGCTGATAAACTCTACAGGTTCAACTCATATCTTTTGCACCTGACTCCAACTCAGGTGTCGTGACGTGTTAAAAGAAACACAGCACATTTGTATGCCTACCATTACCTACAGAGGATGAATTTTCACTGACAAGTCTAGAGACAAAGTTCACCTTACCCACTTCTCTATCACAATTTCAGCACCTTACCTACTTCTTCGCAATTGCCCCAATCCCCTTCTGAGGTCACGATACCTCATCCACCGCCTACATGCCGAAGAAGAATAATGTGGCCGATGTTCTGGACATACCCGACCTGGAGGTTGCACTGGGTGACGTGTACTTGGGACCTCAAGCCCTTGAAGACTACGAGCATGAAGCGACCACGGGTCTAGATCCAGCAGATAAGAAAGAAGCGAAACGGACAAAGGCACTCGCATACAAAGCGAAGCTACTTTTCAGTGGAGAAGGAGCTCCTATCGGACAATTCAGGGCCGAAGGGACACGCGTTTCCACTCGCATCTCCTTCGACGTGCGTGATAACTGGACGTCATGCATCCGTATTGTAGTCAAGGCCTATGTGCGGACCCCCTCGCCAGCACCTGGTCGTCCTGCTGAAGAGGAATTGGTCCATAGATGGGTAGTCCGAATGACTGTCGCATGTGATCTTTCGACCGAACCGGAGCTACACATATATCCCAAAGCATTCCTGGGTAGAAAGGAAGATGACTACCTCGAGAAGGCCTATATCGAATACTGCATAAACGTGAGAGATGAAACTGCCAAGCAACTTCGTGCCGCCGGCCAACTCGGATACGTCAGTTTCACTCTTGCTCCGGGCCAGGCGCACACTGAGGGAATCCTCCATGAGCGTGACATTCTCGGCGGCTTCCAATCGATCCAGGATCAGTTATACCGTATCTTCACCCAGCCCAACGATGAAGTCGTGAGGTTAACCGCCTTATTTGCCGTGTCGGAAGAAAAGGCCTTTCACGTGGCATTGGCAGGAATCCGGGACGCCTTTGAACTGGAGCGAGTACACCCACCATACACTCGTTGGTTCAATGGAATCGCAGATGCGAAGGCCAAAGTCCAGAAAGGCCAGGTTACGCCACGAGCAGACCGCCCACCTGTGACCCTACCCTTCTCCTTCACATACGCCAATAGCAACGACTGCTGGACTGCGGAAGGCATGTCGATAATCATTCAAGAAGAAAACGACATCCAAGACGCCAAGGATGCCCAGGGTCGAGAATGCAAGTTGCGGGTCTTGAAAGTGACACCCGGGGGTGATCGTTTGTATATCGGCCTCCTTCGACTCCCTGACGGTTTCGAGTATCGTTTTTCCGCCGATGATGCATTCCTTGTGGACCTTGGAGACGAGGAACCCTGGTCAGCATCAATCCTCCCAAAACCTTTTCCTTTTGCTAGCTCCCTCGATTACACCATTGCACTGAAGCGTCCCCTGAACGACAAGAAAGAGTATAGCAAGTTCGAGATTGAGTCGGTCTTCGACCTCAGTCGCGCTGTCGCTACAAGTCCGGCCGACATTGAAGAGTTCTGCTTCAATGGGAAGTTTACGAAAGTCAAGGTGGTCCCGGTTCTCTCAGACAAGCCATACAAGTTCCGGATGGCTGCCATCAAGACATTGAATCCGGCCCATCAAGGGGATAAACGTCACGTCCACAACCCCCGATGGAGGGCTCTGATTCTCGGACAAGACCTCCGCACCAAGACCACATGCGATCTCTTTGAAGGGATCGATGTTGCTGCAGGCTTCAACAATGGGGCATCCAGCTAGATACGTCTCAGATGGAAACGCTGAAAAACCTCACCCAGATACCTAACAACCTGGGAATCGTAAAGGGACCATGGGGGACGGGAAAGACCAAGGTCGATGTGGTGGTCACGATGTTACTAATCTCGACGGGCAAGAAGGTCAAGGTCCTAAGCCCTACCAACAAAGCTGCGGATTCGTTCATCATGAAATTGAACGAGGAGATCGCTCGCCTTAAGGACAAAGGCATTACTATCACTGATAAACATATCGTCCGCTTTCATTCCCCGACTACGGAACAAGCAGTAGTCAAAGTCGATGCCACACGATACAGGACTCGCGACACTTCAGGTGATCGTTGGCAATCCCAGAACCTCCTCGCATGTCAGTATGATCGCATTGCTGCGGAAATTGTGGAGCAAGCGCGACACAGAGCTTATGGCGTTTCCGATGTTCGGTATAAGCTGCATGACACAAGTTTCGGTACCCTTCTGCTACAAGTCGCAGACCTTCTACATCGAACTCCGCCACTCTTCGGCTTGACTCCAAGGAGCAATGCTCCCCAAGCCACTGAAGCTGGAGATGGCTCTTCCAACACTGCTGGAGCTACCAATGACAACGCTCCCCAAGTCACTGAAGCTGGAGATGGCTCTTCCAACACTGCTGGAGCTGGAGATGGCGTGACACTCAGCAACTTCGACGGGGAAGAAGTCGCGGAGAATGATGTCGACTACGGAGATGCTGAGTCCATCATAGATGGTGACTATCACCACACCGTCGGTGTCACGTACGAAGGCCCCACCTCGAAGGCCGCCCAAGAGCAGCAGCAAACGGTTCAAAATCTAACCCAACAGAAGCTTGACGAAGCTCGTGGTCTAACCCATCGTGAGAAACTCTGTGCTGACTTCCGCGAGATGTTCCTGAAGGCGGAGAAGAATACGCTTGGCAAGGACGAATGGGAGGCGTTCAAAAAACTCGAGCGCCTCTTGTCGGAGGACATTCTATCCAACGATGTCGCCGTCCTCGCTTCAACACTCGTCAACTCAGGTCATAGCATCGTCAAAGACTACTTCAAGGGCGATCATGTCATTATCCAAGAGGCCAGCAAATCAGAGAACGGGGACGTCTTTATTGCCTTTGCCAATTGTGAAACCAGTGTGCACATGTCGGGAGATAATGCTCAACTACCACCAAAAGAGCAGGACATTTCACGCAACCCTTTTGCCCAGCAAACGAACAAGAGCATGTACCACCGCTGGGTCTCCTTAGGCTATCCCATCAGCGAGCTTACAGAGCAACACCGTACCATCCCCGCCATCAGCGATGTTCTCTCCACAATCTGGTACAAAGGTGCCGTTGTCTCAAAGGTAGATCCATCCGTCCGCCCCAACGCCCGCATGGCCATCGCCGCACACCAGGCCTTATTTAATGTCACTCGTCCGATCACCTGGATCCATACCGACGGAGTGTCCCACAAAATGGGTTTCTCGCAGTCCAGCCAGAATGAACGAGAGCTTCAAGTGGCCATTAAGCTCTGTCAAATGTACACCAAGCACGGTATCCAAGCCAAAGACATTGTCATCCTCGCCGGCTATCTCGCACAGGTCGGCCACACCAAACGCGCCCTGGCACTGACTCCTGGGCTGCAAGGTGTGGACGCGAGTACCGTTGACGCCTACCAAGGCGAGGAGAAACCGGTGGTAATTCTGTGCTTCGTGGGATCCGAAAAGCTGGGCTTTATGTCCGAGGGTCCCCGTATTCTGAGCGGGTTGTCTCGAGCGGGCGACGCCTTAGCCATCATCACCAATTATGTCGGGATCCGAACCAGTACGCACAAGCGCAAACGAAACATGTACGAGAAGGTCAGATACCTAATCGGTCCCCACGGTCACGCGACATATGATGCGCCCCTGCCGGATCTAGGCCTGGTCATGCATGACCACGACCTCCCACCGGACGATGGCGAGCAACGAGAGGTGGACGCAGTTTCGGAGTATGCCAGCATGCAACATGACACTGGCGAGGGCGGCAATGGTGAGGCATCTGACCTACCATCATGGGTTGATGGAGAAGATGGATCATGACGGATAAGCGAGACGGAATGGTCGCATGAACCTTTTCCTCGTTCAATTAACCTACACGTACTCAATCTCCAGGTAACCTGCATGTACTCAATAGCACGAAAGGAAAATGCGAACTAGGTGAACGCTCATATAGAATGAAAGGCAAACATCCCTACGGGTTCAAAGGCAGAGGTCTTTATAGGTTAGGTTGCATGAACCTTTTCCCCGTTCAATCAACCTACATATACTCCAAGTCCTAGTAACCTGCATGTACCCATTGGCACGAAAGGAAAATGCGAGCGAGGTAAGCGCTCAAATGAAATGAATGGCAAACATCTCTACAGCTTCTCATCCGCAGGGGCCAGCGAAACGCATCGGCCAGCATCGACCTTTTGACTGGGAGCAAGTCATACGATTTGGGATTTTCTGCATCGGACCCCTGCGTATCCAATCTGCGGTGGTAAGAGAGTGCGCCATAAGTTATGCATATAGGGAGGAGACATACTGAGGGTATATTACTTACTATGTATGCCAAAAACTTGTTTGTTTACTACAGTGGGACTTAGAATTTTTCAAAATCCTCGCACGTCTATGTGCAGGACTTATGGCGCATTCTCTTACTTCACTTTCCATGTTCATTGAACCTTACCTACCCGCCCGCCCTCCTAAAGCCCAACATTTCCCTTCTCATCTGATTCATCCTCTTCGTCTAATTCTCAACCATACCAACCACCTGACAATTTGCCCACCCTGACCCGGTGCGAGCTATTTTGATTCAAGCATTTTCGCGTTAGACCTGTGCTCCTCCACTCACGTAACGTTCACTAAACCTCACCTACCCTAAGAGCCAGTCACCACTTCATACCTGATTCGTCTTTTACATCTTATTCCAGTCAACCCCGACCAACTGACCATTTGCCTACCCTGACCTGGTACGAGCTATCGAATTCAAGCTATTCCACATCACACTCCGGCTTGCCAGTACCTCGCTTCCGACGTACGGCTGCAATCACCACGAGTTGATGCCAATTATCAAATGCCAGCCAGAAAGAACGATAGCTTCCATCCCCACACTGACGACCCGGCGTACAATAACGTGAAAGAAGTCTACAATAAGACCGGGACGACAAAAGAGAATTGGGAGCCAGTCAGGGACGAGATCCGAGCGTGGTACCCTCAGAGTGGGGAGCCAGACTTCAGGACCATCAAAGGTAGGGAGGTAGAGGAGGCTTTCGTGGTGTGGTTGGGCAGGAAATACCGGGACCATAAACCAGCCTTGCTTGATGGCCTGAGTGAGGAGGGCATTATCGGTACACTCACCTTCATGGTAAGACGAGTGTGTAAGAACATCAGACGGAGCGGCAAAGGCGAAGATTCCGACTCACCCACACCTACTAACAAACCATCATCGTCCCCAGCCTCAACGAAACAGCGAAGAAGCCAGTCGGTTATGGCCGGAGAGGCATGCGATCCCTGGACGATGGTCGTGAAAGCGACATATCAGGAAAAAACCGTCAGACTTGTTCTTGCAGACGTGGCTGAGTCCGTCAACCCTCCATTAGCACCTGAGAACATGATTAAGCACATGACGTTGGAAATATTCGTTCCACCCTTCAAGGAAGACCTTGAGATCGGGAACGTGCAAGTAGAGCTACTGTTTGCGCACCCGGAGGATACCCAGCCTGCCAGAATGTTGAAGGATCGGAACCTTCGTGGAGCACTCAACGCAATCAGCAAAGCCGGCGGCGACAGTTGTGATATGTCGTTCAAGTTCGTGCCAATCGACCAAGCCATAAGTCAGCAGCTTCCTTTGCAATCAGCAGCTACAATCCAGCATTTAGGTGAGTGAACATGTCCTCGGTGTCCGAAGCATATCACGCGTACAGGGCTAACTTGCGGCATTAGCGTCAGGTGTGACAAAAGGCCCCAACAGTAACTCTCAAGCCGCAAGTGGATCCCAACAGAGTGATCGTCCGGACCAGAAGCGCAAACAAGGTAGGCGAGGTATCCCTCAAGAAGCCTACGTCAGTGACTAAGCGGAACATAGATTCCCAAAGCAACCGAGATTCGTCGCCTGAGTCGTCACCTGAGCTAAAGCGATCCAAGCAGTCTCATACCGTCGACGAGGATGACACTCTTTTCGACCAATCGCCACCGCTCCGCTCTGGCTGCACGCTCCTGGCGCCTCGTGACATTAACGAGAATAACAGTCCTTTTTTCTCATGGCAATCAAGCCCATCATTCTCAACGCTCCCGCAATTTCACCCTATCAACGAGGATAGCCGCCCTCCCCGCTATGAGGTGTTCGGGGCAATCCAGTCAACCCCCGCCCGCGAGTTTGACTCGGACTACGATGCCTCAGACGAGGAGAAAAGAGAGCAGCGCCGCCTATCTCAAGCCGAGAACAGACAGACTCTTCCACAATCCAGAAGACCTTTGCCACTCCGCCTGTCACCTTTATCTACTCGCCAGGCAACCCCTGTAGGGTTTGGAGGAAGTGCCCATGTCCAATTTTCCCCTCAAACCTCGGACAACAACGTCGCCATGGCGAAAGCGGTGTCGCGACCGGTCGATACCCAAAATACTGACTCCCTGATGGGTCATAACAGCTCTTCAGCGCAACAAGGGGACACCCAAGACCAGGGTACGCTTGAGAACCCAGACACCCACCTTGTCACATCCAAAGAGCATACCCAACACCAGACTGCGCCTAAAGCCGCGGATGACCACCATGTCGGATCCGAAAACGGTACCCAATATCAGACTGCGTCTAAAACCGTGCATGCGGGGAGAAAGGACGGTGGGAGCGGCGACGGTTCCCCGGCCGTGATTGTGCTGGCGAGTAGAGAGGGGACTTCGGAGGAAAGTTCGGAGGAAGATTCGGACACGGGCCCGCAGACCCAGCCTACCACGATTGGACGTCACCAGCCATTCGGACAAACAGCAGGGAAGGCACCGGGTGAACCACTCACGCCCGCAGATAAGGAGCTGGTCAAGCGGGTGAAGAAGGCTTACACCGACGCTAAGATTGCACACAACGAGGTGATGGCCAAACGCGATAAAGGAATCGTCGACGCTCAGATTGCACATGACGAGGCGGTGGCCCTACGCGACAAAGACGAAGTCAATGCCGAAGATCAGATAGGCGAGGAAGACATTCTCACAGACCCGGAAGAAAGGGCGACGGCGATGTGAGTCCTAAGGTCTCCCCCAACGTATGATCACTAACAGACCAAATCAGCTTATCGAGAGCATGGCCGAGCAAAGTCACCGAACACCTATCCATGAAGGATGGCAGATATACCGATTGCGTCACCCTGTTATGTCCGAATGATCAGACTAATGGCCTGCCCAAAGAAGTGCGAATGCGGGGAATGGATGTGAAATTGTATCCCTACCAGGCATTCGGCATATTCGTCCTGTTCGAAATGGAAATCTTCCAAAATGGCGGATACCTTGCGGATGATATGGGACTAGGAAAGGTAATAGGACTTACCAGCCGCTGCACCCTGACCCACGTAACTGACCTAAGCTGCAGACTATCCAGGCCCTTGGGCTCATCTGCCTGAACCGATTGCTCGTCCTAAGCCGCAGGGACGTTAAGGAAGCCAGGGAGAAGCAGCGGGATGACCAACATCTGGAGGCGGGAAAGCCGGATAAACCACAACCGGCTGATGCGAAGTGTCCGTCCAACAATCCCTTGGGGATCCAATGCACCTGTGTCGACGCAGGTGTATCCAGCAAACTAAAGCCGAGCTACGGCCCCAACCTTGTGCTTAGCACTTCAGGTTTGCTGTCTCACTGGTTGGGGCACGCAAAACAACTGGACACCACAGCCAACGCTTTCGATTGGGCGATACGACAAGCACATGGCGAGCACAAGTGGAGGCACTACGCACAGAAACTGAGCATAAACGATCTTGGCCTACTGCAAAAGTCCCCGCAGCGTCCCTACTATTCTGACAAGCACGATTGTTCAAACTTAATTTGCTTTTCCACCGCTCTCTCCTATGAAGGCCAAATCGCGAAGGAGCTAGCGGTTCATACCCGCGGGAAGCCCAAATCCGGAAGACAGCCACCGATAAAGGAGCAATGGGCCAAGTACGATATCGGATGGGGGCGCATACTGGTAGACGAAGTACACGTCGAAAACAATCCCACTGCCGGAACGATTAAGCTAGTGGACTCGATCAATAAAACCATGGCTCGTGAAATACCTCGGAAGATCTTCATCAGCGGAACCCCCTTCGAATCATCACCGCACCATATGGCAGGTTGGATATCGACGATCGAAGATCAGCGATGGTTGGTGCCTCAGCCCGTGAACGATTATCCTCGGATGAGCTATCAACAGCTGAATCTCCGGCACTGCACAAGTGCGGTCCTTAAGGGGCTCGGCAAGAAACATAAAGATCTCGTCAAGACCCTCCAAGGTCAAAAGCAGCAAGCTCGAGAGGCGTTCGATGAGCATAAGGCGAAAATGACGGTTATCACCCGCACCCTGTGGCTACGACGCACCGAAGAATCGTTGTTCATGGGGCAGCCCTTGGTCCACATTCCACCTAACTACCATTACGACTGCCTCTTGACATATCCCCGTAAATATCACACCGCTCTGGAACAGTGGTTCGTGTCAGTGACAAAGAAGATCCAGAAAGAGTATAATAACCAGGTGGAGCAATACAAAAAGAACAAAACGACCATAGAGCCCAGCGTATCAATAACAAGGTGGCTCCAGGCCGCACATCGGGGTCGGATCACATCGTCGTTCCCCGAACTGGACGTACTGCCCGACTGCAAACCTCTTCAATTCACGCTCCAAGAGCTGCTCGACAATAAGTGGCTCCGGACCCGGGCAGGAACGCTCTACGAACTCGAATGCATGCGATCACCCTACGAACGGCACATCAAGGCAATCGCGGGGCTAAATAATTGTCCGAAGATGCGCGCATTGTGCCTGGTATTGACTCAAATTTGGGGGAGAGATGAAAAGGTGGTAATCATGACTATGTCGCCAGTATCGGCTCTGATTGTGTACTGGGTCAGTCGCCCCCCTTTTCCGAGCGTGGGGGTGGAGCTCGTTGCTAACGCTCGTTATAGGCTATTCGCCTCCTATGGAGGAAGACTGTTGCCCTGATCTATTCGCAACAGCGCAAGCCCGTGCTGACTGAAATCATCAGACTCTTCCAGGAAGGCAAAGATGGTCCGAAGAGTAAGAGGAGTGACGCAGTGCCCCAATTTCTGGTGGGAACGACCACACTTTTATCCACGGGTGTGACCCTCACGGCTGCTCGACATGTTGTCATCTTCGACGCCGAATGGATGGCACGGGATGAACAGCAAGGCATCAAGCGAGTCAATCGCATCGGTCAGGATCAAACGACAAGGACCATTAAGTTCGTGAACGAAGACTCAAAGCTCGAGATGGCCATCTATGGCAGACAAGGTGCTCGGCGTCAGATGATGGCAATGGTCCACGGTACTACAGACCATTCGGATAGGGAGCAGCTCCGTAAAGTGATGGGGGACATTGCGGATGATTATGAGGATGAGAATGGTGTTCTCCGCGATGCCAATGGCCAAGAGATCCCGTATGCATGATGACTGGAATCACGACAAAGGAACTAGATGAATGGTATGTAAGATAGCAGCTGTAAGGGTGGAGGATATGGAATTGCGCTAGTAGGGTTGAAAAAGGTAGTGATCAGATTAGATGATGTAGAGATGGCAGCCACAAGGCCTAAAGAATACAAAGGTGTTCTTTGAACGCGGTAGTGCAACTGTGCATATGCAGTGGATGTGATACGTCTATAGCGTGGACTCGGAACATTGAATGTAGATAGACTACTAGTAACGGGGGTGCAATGGACCTGATGGTTGTTTCAAGGGTTGTTCAATGAACCTGATGGTACCGCAGTGCGATAGCGCGGAAACCGGCTTTAATTCCGCCCGCCTTCGGGGTAGATACCTTAGGGCTGAGCTGCCCTGATGCTCCCCGGGCGCAAGGTTCGAATGCGCAACGGCCATCCAGCATTCCATCACCTCGAAACCATTATGGCAGATACCTGATACTCTCAATTGACGTCCAGCAACGGACTCGGTGCCGTTGTGGCTGATGGAAGTGGTGCGGTGCAGCGGCATTTCAACTACGCACCCGAACACGTTCATTCCTCTCTACTGATTAGGGTGGCAATTCGATCGTGTCCGCAGATGACAAGGGGGGCTCCTATTCCTGGAGCTCGTCATCCTCTGCCTCCTCATCCGTCGCCGATGATATGGATTCTTCAGCGCTCTCTCCATCACCTGTCTCCTGACCAACTAGACGGTCGAAGCGCCGAGCGTACCCCAGCTCCATGGATAAGCCAAACAAAGAGGGAACCTACAGTAATCCTGCTCTCTTATCCTTCTCGACCATGTCCGTGCCGCAAACCAGCAGCTCGACATCCTCGACCGTACGGCGGATAGCAGCGGCGGCAGAAGGTATACTCTTGCCTGTATCATTATCGTCTCATAGTAAGCATCTCGCTTCGCTGGGGGAACCTGGGCGATGATCCACTGCATACGCTCAAGGGGGGGCAGCTGCCGAATGGAGGCTCCCGTCGCCGGGTCCTGTTGAGGATAGGAGTTTTGGAGAACCGACAACTTATCGCAATCGTAGTGAAGGAGGATGAACAATCTGTCGTATGCCGTTTGCAGAATGCAATGGAAAAAGATGGTGGCAGTCTCCGCGTCGGTTTCTTGTTCCACTATCCGATGTATTTGACGGGCCAGTTGTCGAAAAGGTTCTGTGTCCCAGCCGCGAGGTTTGCGCCCGGTATGGTCATCCCATTTAAAGAGCTCTTGAACGCGATGGCGCCACAGCCCACTTGCGTGGGATGTGAAGTATACTTTAGGGCTTCGACTACCCCGACCGTACGCAATAAGAGGAGGATGGCCAAGTAGTCGATGGACCAGGTCATACGAAAGACCATGGTAGCCAGCAAATTCCTGGGGAGTTAGTCCGTCTGTAATTCGCTGCTGGATTTTTCGTACTTCTGCACGGTTCTTGATACCCTCCGTAGCTCGGCGGAGGACGATTGCAAACACGGTCTGGATATACTTCTGGACGACTAATTCGGCACCGGTGAAGAGGGCTCTGGCATTATGTTGTCTAGCATCCCGAACCATTTCCCGTTTTCCCGTAGGCGCTGCATCCGGATGCTTTCCCTCGTCAGCTTGCCTTGGATGTCCTGGGTGGCATGGAAGACGTGTTGGAAGGCTGGGTCTTGCTGTGCCAAGGCCAGTCGACGGAGGATGGACCGCTTGAAAACGGGCAAAGCTCCCCAGTCGATCATTGCTGGGGGTAACCAGACGGTGCCACAGTCCCGAAGGGTATCGCCATAACGTAGCCCCAGGAACTCGACCACTTGGATATCATCCGCCTCCTCTTCCTCATCCTCGTCGCCATCCTCCTCAGACCCCGTAGACGAATAGGCCAAAGCGGTGCGAGGCCGGAATCGCCGAGTCTTCCACGAGGTACGCCACAGGGAGCGTCTGGTAGCCGCCTCGCTTCCGCCGAAGCTGAGCTGCAGCGTTCCAATGACTGCGCTGACCATGACACTGTTGAGGTATTGCTCTTCGGGCTCCACCACCACCAACGTGCCACGACCTTTGATGGACCGTGATGCCAATGCCTCCAGGCAGAACATCCATCGATTGACGGCAGCAGCAATGAAGTCATGGACTTCCTGGGTCGGGAGGATCCAGAAACCTCGATGCCGCGGTCGAGGGATGGGTTGGGAAGGCGAAGGTGGCATGGTCCTTTCTTCGGAGGACGCTGCCTGGATGCCACCATCGTCGTCTGCAGACAACAATGGGCCAGGTGAGGTGGCCAACGACGCAGCCGCGTTCTCTTCACCCAGCGTGGACGGCAGCTCCCAGAGTCCATGTGTCCACACATCAAGGTCAAGGACCAATTGGCGGAATCGGGCAAGGGTGATGCGGTACTCCTGTCGAACCCCAAAGTTCATCTTCTCCCGATTCGCGGCCAGGAGAGCGTGAGCGACTCTGGTCTTGGACGCTTCGTATGCCTTGATCTGCTGGGCTTTGGTGTAGACGGCGAATTTGGAAGGCTCATCCTCGTCCAGGTTGACTGCCTGGCCGCGACGGTTGGAGGCATACCATTGGCCGATTTGGGAGCTGGCAAGCCCCAACGCGTGCAGATGAGGGTTGTCAAAGGGTCCGTGGTCTTTTTTGGGGGTCTAAAACAGATCTTTGTTGAGATTGTACGCCTTGTGGTAGGCAAGACCGCCTTTGTCGCGTAGTCGGTTCTCGTCACTCAACTTGACCGTCATCGAGGCCGCATCCCGGGTGAGCATGAAGGGGAACCGTGATGCCGTCGCCCGTGAGGCCCTGCTTCTGGGACAGTGAAAGTGGGCTAGCCAATGCTCCAGGCAAGGGGTTTTGCGCAGAAGAGTGATGCCCTCATGTTGATCCACCCGCATCGGCACATCCTCGGCACCAAAGTCGAGCCACGTTTCGTGTGCGGGCATGTATTCTTCTCGAGTGTCATAGCAGGCGTCCAAGTGGTTAAGGAACGCCGCCCTGGCCTCGGCCGACGAGCCACGTTGGAAGGCCAGTTTGAGGTTATGGCCAATGACGACGAGGATGGGTTCACGAAAGGGTTCATGCTCATTGGCACGCCGCAAGACCTCCGACCAAAACTGTTCGAGTACGGAGGTTGGGACGATGTACATGGAGTCAAACGGTTGACCACCGCGCGTCACATTGGTTTCGGTCTTCACGTTCGCTCGGTTGAGTGCGTCCTGGAAGCCGCGTGGGTGATGTTGAAGGATACTGGCGGAACAGCTGGCTTTCAAGGCTGGATAGACAATATCATCGATCCAGCAGGCTCGCCTACCTGGACCCAGGTGAGTGCTACCGAGGAGAGGCATGTGTGGGAAGAGAACGTGGGTACTGTAGCCCCACCCGCCGACAGCAAGACCTTGTCCCAATCAGAGTTGCTTGACTTTGTCAGGTGCATAGCCGCCGAATTTGACTCGGGGCGATTGAGTTATTCGCTGGTGATAGGGCGCATTATAGGCCAATCGAAACCCATCCTTGTGCGCCGCCAAAGTGGTGCTACGGGCAAGGAAACTGTCAACGTCCCAATATCGCCGTATCTGGGCTGTCGAAGTGCCGCTCCTTTCTCGAAATGCCGATTCGGACTTCGCAAAATTCAGATGGGGTCGTTGCTCGAGACCTGCCAGTAATGGTTCCCACGCGATACCAGTATAGTCATTGTGGGAGTTATCGCGGCGGAGGATCCTCGGGCAGCCGAGAGGAGTTGGGAGCTTCTGGACACTTGGCCTCGCTGTTGAAGGTAGTTGTTTGTTCCAGTACTGGGTCAACTCTGCCAGGGAATGATGCCGCTCGGAGTGGGACTCTGCACCATACGTCTTTAGGTCAATGTGGTAGTCAGTAGGAAACGTGATAAGAGGGTCAACTAACCACAGTGACAGAACGAGTCCCACGCAGTGCGGAGGATATTTCCTGCTTCCTCCTCTACTCCATGCTCCTCTACTCCATGCTGTTCCACTACTCCCTCGTCGCCTCCTATCCCTTCCCCTTCCCCTCCGTTCCTTTCTTCTTCATTCCCTTCTTCTTCATTCCCTTCTTCTTCATTCCCTTCTTCATTCCCTTCTTCGTTGTTCCCTTCTTCGTTGTTCCCTTCTTCTTCAATTCCATCTTCTCCTTGAACCCCTCCTTCTCCTTCCTTCCTGTTCGTTCCTTTAGGGCGAGGGCCGGTGCCACGGGAAGAATAGTCAGTAGTGACGGAGAGGGAACTGTGGGGGGATGACTGCGATATAGATCGCAGGTTATAATCTTTGCGGGTGGGCCGTACAACGGTAGACTCCACGGCCTGCTCGGTTTCTAAAAACAACGGCGTCAGTCCAACTCCAATTCCATTGCTGACCATGGTTATCCGTGGACAGTAAAGGGCTTCTATGGTACTAAGGTCACTACAATTCTATTCTGGAGCCGACTAACCTGCCATCAACCGCGAACCCTCCAGTTGTAGCTGTTCGAAGGTGTCACCAAGCCCGTTATCAGGCTCATCGGCGGACACTAGCAGATCAGGTATTTCAGGCCTTGGGATTGGGGGCGAAACTGGTGCACCGTCCGTAAGGTTGGAGGAAGAAGCCTCGCCTAGGACGGCGGAAGGGACAACGGCTAGGCTGTTCACGGCAGAGAGGATGGTTGCTGCAGGAATGCCCGTTGCCGGGGGGGTTTCAACGGGAGCCACAGGGTCGTTTGCAGCAGCTCGACGGCTCGCTCTATATCTTGTCACCCTATTGACGGCGCCAGCTTTCTTCTCCTCCATGGACTTCGCACGTTGAGGCATCCTGGGTCAAGAGATGGGCCGTTCGTAGAAAGAGGGCCCGGACGTTGATAGGAACACCTTTACACGATGCTTTATTTGGATTGTGACAAGCAATGGCAACGGTTCAAGCTATAGTAAGGAAGGGAGAAGGGGAGGAAGGATAGAAGACAAGAGTTTCAAGAGCAAGAATCGATGAGGGATTAGGGAGATATGCAAGGGGGAGGTCATCTAACCCGACGTACACCTATAATTCCTCTGTGGTCGAAGGCGTTGGTTTAGGCAGACAAGGGGGGTCAGCTGACTCTGGTTAAGTGTGGCATAAAGGATGGACTATCTCCTACAGGGGGGAAAAGCCGTGCGACTTGGTTGGATTGAGGAGAGGGGATGGCTTCGATTCAAGGCATGGCAATGATCATGGGAGCGAGCGGCCGGGGGCTAGGAGGATGTGGCGAAGATGACAGTCGACGATGCAGCCAGGCCGCCAGCAACTCTGGAGTGCACCTGCTTGACGAAAGCAGGTCGCCAGCCATGTCGGAGCGCACTGGGTCGAGGACAATCCTAATTCTCCAGGTGTACGAGCATAGGCAGTGATGAGTCTCGATATTCAACCCACGGGGGTCTTGCTTGTTTGGACTAGACGATGTGGTCGAGTCCACGGACCGGATAGACTTCATGATCCCTGAGTATGTGGCAGCCGTGGGGGGCTCGACTGGACGAAGCTGTGCAGCCTGGTCCCTCCGCATGGCTCTTTTCTTCGCGCGGTACCTTTGCTGTCGAGCTCGCTTCAGGATCTTCTTTTGCTCGGGTGTGGAAGTTGCACGGCCCATGACTACGAATCAAACAGTTCGAACACTTACGCCCAGACGGCAAAGATTGGACTCAAGGGGAAGGGGAAGGGCAGGATCCAATGTCCATTCAGGAATTATGTCAATGAAGGGGATGGGCTATGGCAAGAAATTTTGTCGCAATTTGGCAAGGGCACAATTGGGTGGTAATGACTGCATGACCTGAAGATCTAATAGCTATGGAAGAAGGATCCTAATATACATGAGGATCTGCAGCAATAATAGGGGTAGAAAGCGCTAGAATCATGGAAATGAGATTCTGCAGTATTTAATGTGGCCAAGCGCTTTAGGCAAGGCTAGCAAGATTCTAGGAAAGGCAAACATCGAGTAAACAGCGATAGCATATTGCAACAAATTTTGATAAACCGTGCCCATTAGGCTAAGTGGCTGGGGCTAGCGTAGCTAGTATCCAATAGTCTGATACTTAGATATCTAGCGCGTTACATTGGGGGGACGTCCTCACCTGACCTGGCCCGCCAGCAAATGACCGGTTCTAATGATTGGACTATTGGCGGTGTGATAGCAGACCTGTACTCTCTCTAATGAACGGTACTGTTTTATGCAAGTTTTATGCAAAGCTAGAGACATTATCTCGATTATTGGCTGGCTGCATACCCTGTCTACTGCTACATTGGCGATGTATACCCTTGGGAATCCCATCTCTTCTTTTGATTCTTGTCCTTACATGCACCATCGCCCACATCCATTATGAAGATGACCATACCGCTGAAGGATCAGTCTTCACCAGCCTCTAGGCCTGTTTTGCATGTTTCGGATTCACAGGCAGACTCTCTGGAATCGCAGTCGTTCAGAGCCGACAATAAAGCGCCAATGACTATGACTCAATTATTTGCAGCAACAGTAGCATCATCCTTACCGAACCAAAGCGAGGATGCTCTCCTAACCAGTTCACCAATGCGCGGGTCGCAATATAGCACTGCATCGCCCACTGGCAGAAAACGGAAACGCAGTGGATCACTCCCATCCTTGACATCGCTTTTGCATGAGCATCGAGGCGGAAGGACAGCACCACCAGTATCACCGGCATCACGGACATCATCAGCGACGGCAGCGACGGTAGCGACGGTAGCGACGGTAGCGACGGTAGCGGAGCCAAAGAAGAACCTAAGGGCAAGGAAGAAAAGGAAAAGGATAATGGCAAGCTTTGAGGAAGAAAGGATTTGGATAATGAGGATGATGGCAATGATGATACTATCCATGTTTTTAACGATGACGATGGTACTAATATCGATGATGGCGATCTTGATAGGTCTGGTATTTAGAGTTGTTTCCACGTGCTCGACAGCTTCTACCTAAACGAACGTGATCAAGGAAGGTATACGTCCTACTGGCTTGTTCCTGCATATCGTTGATCCACCTTCATTGTCCTTTCAATTCCCTCTTCTCTCTTTCGGTCCTCCCGGTATCCGAGCCATGACGCCATTGAGCGGTAGATGTAGCCGTAAATGCGGTCGCAGACGAGGGATACGGATTGGATCCGAAGGTATGTGGGATGTAGTTGGGTGGAATCAAGTCGAATAAGAGAGAGGATCGGGCATGGATAGAGGGAAAGGAGGTGAAGGGATCAGGGAGGATTGGCAGGTTCAATGAACGACGTTCAATGTTCAATGAACAAACAAACACTTTGGGCCTTCCAGCGACCTGGGCGCTCTAGCCCCATCAGGCTTAGCCCGGGGCGTTACCGCCAGCGCATGCCTAGGTAGGTACATACGGTAGATACTCCATGGCCTAGACCCTGACATTGTACTAAAGCTACACGAAGCCATAGAGGCGCATCACCGTATACGTCTCACCAGTGGTCTTGGGGCCGACAGCACTCGCATACCACCGCCAACCAGGTCCTCTGCAGGAACGCCGGCATACGCCAACCACCCAGCCAACCAATCCTCCACCCCAGACGACGCAACAGGTGAACAACGCTTCGGACAAGAATCTCTCACTACCCGCTTATCCACCATACCAACGATTGTACCAACGGTCCTACGAACGATCGATCCCACCTGCCCCAGAGCTCCGCTCAACCCATCCGAGTCCCCCAACACCGAGATTCGATTATGTCACTGGACCCTCGAATCCTCACCACATCCTACATCTATTCCTCACCGATATCACCACCGCCATCCAAGATGTGGGCATGTTCCCAACGCCTTGCATCGTTTGCCGATTGGCCACTGACATCTCCAAGCCTGAAGACCTCGCACATGCAGGATTCAGCCACATACTAGCCAAAAGCCAGATACGGTAATCTGCCCAGGGACGCAAGGCGGAGCCAGGAAGATGATCCAAAGGTGGAACACTACTTCCGCTCCAGAAGTTGTCTGAGATTGGCGTCAAGACCGGATCCAACATTGAGATGTGTTCAACCTGCAATGGCATCACCGTGAAGATGTTCACAGGCGAAAGCATTGCCGAGAGCTCTGCAGCCATCGCCGATCCCTCAACGATGGCTTCTCTGATATGGCTTTCCGAAATAGCGAAGAAAGAGCGGTGGATCTACATCGACATGGGAATGAGGTTTGGGAATAGTTGCACCAGCTACCGCCACCACCAATGTCGGCGGGCGCAGTATGTTTCATCCCCGCAGCGCTGCATCTCCCACCATCACTGCAGACCATCGCTCAACATCGACGAGGAACGACGACTACACCACGTTTGGTCAGGTGGGCGTCGTTGTTTCGATTCGGCAAGATGATAAGCAGGATCTGCGGGCGAAGTTGGACAGTTCGGATGCCCACGCTGGCGGAACGCCACCATGGTTGTTGCTTGCCAGAGCGCCGCGCGCAAAATTTCGATTTCTTCCCCAATTTCGGCTTGCCGAGTCTGGCTTGCCGTCCATCAACATTGGCTCATGCTTGTTCTTACCGTATACCACCGTCGCTTCGCATCAACCATCTGATGCCTCTGAGCCACTAATCGCAAGTGTTTTTGTGTGGTTGCTGCTGCTCACATCCCTGTCGCCAGATCCAGACATCCGGATAGGGAATCTTGGCGCTCCGCAACTCCCGCAACACCGCAACGTTGCAACACCGCACCTGCTCCGAATACCCACCGCCAACGCCAACGCCAACGCCGCCGACGTTATACGGTATACTGGTATGGCATATGGAATGCGCTATGCGCTATACGATGGATCGATGGATCGTTGCTTACAGGCATCGGGGTGATGCGATGCCTAGGGGAGGAGGGGGATACTGTTACCGGCTGGGCTCTGGCCCAACCCTTGCGCTCTAAACCCATCAGACCTGACCTTTAGTCTTAGGGGATGACCGCCCCCGTAAGCCTACGTAAATCCTTTGCGCGCTCCATTTGAGCTTCCTTTCTTAGCTTTAAGTATTCGAATCTACATCTACCACCCTATGGCCAGCCCAGACCCTAGATTAAACGCCCAGCAGTCCCCACAGGCAGGATGAGGATGGGGGGAAGCCGAGCGCAACAGGACCAATGGGAAGTGCGGAAACCCGTTAACATGTTGACTCAGCAGGATGTTTACGGGTTTCCGCAGATCTGACTGGTGGGATCGACGGGTACGTCCGAGCAGCAAGAACATCAAACATTCTGCGTGGATTCTCGACCATATCTTGATGCCTTCAACAGATGATTTGATTCGGACGCTGATTTCGGGATCGGCGTGAAAATGCGCATCTTTCATACATACAAAGTGTCGTCGTCCGAGCTGGTCGTATGCGCCGGTTTGCTCGTGGATTTTATCCAAGTCCTCTCGGAAAATCATCCAACTCTAACGGACTCATAGATATCAAGATTATATAATCTTAAATATAATAAATAAACTAATTAAGCTTTAATTAACTTAATTATAAATAATTAAAATATTTAAATTTTAAATACTTTAAGTATAAATATTTTAATATAATTAGAATTAAAATATATAAGAAAGAGCTTGTTTTCTTATAAATTAAATTTTCTTTTATATAATTAATTTATATAATAAAGAAGAATTTATAATTAATAAATATTTAATAATCTATATTAATTTATATTTATATTATTTCTTAGTATTTAAAGGAGTTAAACTTCTTTATTATAATTTATTAATCTATATTAAAATCTCTACTTAATAAATTAATTTCTAAGAATCTCTTTATTAATAATAATAAGCCTTAGACTATTAATAAAAATAATTAATTATATATTAAATATAATTATTTAGATTATTTTCTTAAGAAATATAATAATAAGATACTATCTACTTAGAAGTAATCTTACTTATAAGAGATTATATTTAATATCTTTTTTTAAGTTAATTTTACTACTATTAGCTTCGAAGATTTTAATAATAAAATATATTTTTTTAATACTTTTCTATATTTTTCTATTATTTTCTATTACTTCTTTATTATTTTCTTTTACTTTCTTAATTTTTTTTATTACTTTCTTATACTCTTTTTTTATAAGAAAGATCGAGAAGTCTCTAAATTATAAGTAACTAGTGATATTCAGGGCAAGACTGAAGATACTTCGGTAATGAAATTATCGTTGTTGACAAGGCCCAGTTTGACACATCTTAAAGTAGAGCTGGCCGCTGCTATCAAGGCGAAGGAGATGGATCCATTCGGTCAAGATCTCCTTGCGGTCAACGACAAAGTCCAGTCGTGAAAAGTGACAGGTAAGGACGATCGAGATTGCTTCTGTTTTGGTTGAATTGCCTTGACAATATGCGTTCCAGAAATCAGGTATCTGTGAGGATAGTTGCACCAGCAAGAAGGGCGATGAGCGCGCCGGGAATAGCGTGTAGTTTTGCTAGATTTCTGGCGCCGGAGCGTGAGAGATAGATTCCATCGGTGCCAGCGACGACTATGCCGAGGATGGCCAGGATGGTAGCCATCTCTGTCCATTTCTTCTGATAGGCGAACGTCAGGAGGGTGATCCCCGTTGCGAGCTGTCGAATTCCCATGAGCGAGACATACGATATGATCGCGTTGCCGTTGGATTCGTGAAAGTGCGAGATGGGCGTCGATTGGGGTTTATCTGCTTCTTTGGCAATTGTAATGGGCAATCCAAACGAGCGTGAGAAACCGATGGGGTCCACTATTGCTTGCGCACCGGTAACGATGGCGCTGCTGGCAAACACTACGCTGACTATCTTGAAAGTGGGAAGGAGTAAATTCATGATCGGTATAGATGAAGATTGTTGTGCGTACGTGACCGAGCCAGGGCTCATCAAGACCAAGTACACGCAAAGACGCAATGAAATACTCAAAAGATGTTTCACTCTACAAGTAATGATCTCATAATGACGTCTGCGACAGCAGAACCTAACTCCGAGTGGAGATCGGTATTGTTCCTGTAGTCTACTATAGAGTACGTAGTCGTAGTAGTATAAAGAATCGCTTTAAAAAGAATAAAAAATAAGTACTAAATAATAAAAAAAGAAAGTATTATATTTAAAAAAAAATTATATTAATACTATAGTAATTTTAAAATAATTAATATATATCTTAAAGATTATATATTATAATTATTTTAATAAAATTTAATTATTAATTATATATATAAATTTTTTTTTATATATTTTTTATAATAATTATTTTTATTTTTATTTTATAATTTTATTATTATTATTAATATTATTT